>BGZK01000844.1:0-266858 GCA_005406025.1 Eumeta japonica
TACGTAGAACGAATCGCATCGTTCCGATGAGCCACGTTTCCAAAGTAGCCGATCGGGAAGAGATCTTTTTCGGTGGTCACTTGATTGCAGCGTCACCTTCAGTGACTCTACTCTCTACAGCAGAATCCGTTTTAAGATAATCCTCTCTCTCTTGCCGTTTTCCTTCCAGTAACGGTTCATCGGTTTTCTCTCTGCGGGAATCTTCTGTGACTTTGATTGAGCAGTGGTCAATCGGGAAGCGCAAACCGCTGTCATATATCTCAACGCATCTCTAAAATTTTTTTTTGAATTCGTCTATGTAATACTAGTTAGTGCAGCCGGCGATGATCAATCTAGATATCAAATTTAAGGTAAGGTTAAATGTTATCATTGTCATCCTATATTAGTGTAAATATATTGAAATGTCAACTAAATTGTGTTCATTTTTGTGGAGGACGAATGTTTCTTCACGGGAAAGTGATTCTGAAATGAGACGCCGTCGTCGTTGCACTGCTCCCTTATACACACTGGCTTTACCCGCTTCAGTGAGCACGCACTGTTTGTGCGAAGTTCTTCTTGGGATTCTTCCTCCGTCGTCCGTTTCACTCGAATTGACAAATTAGACCTTTTTGTTTAGTTTTTGCCTTGCAGGGAGAGGGGGATAAAAAACCTAATAAGCTGCCAAGTACCCGCGTGCGTGGGGTTTGTCCGACTTTCCCGAACAAAAAAACGTCTAAATAATATGTTGGTTAGCAATTGTCCGTAGCCCCAATATATTGGGACTTTGAGAACACCGGGTGGGCGACAGTTTAAGGTCGTAATATGGAGGTGTCTGCGCCTAAACTTCTGACATATTTTTTTTTATTTCTATCAACCTTTTGACCTGAGGTGAGCTCGTAGGACAGATCTAAAAGAACATTCCGTGGCCTTCATATGAAATGGTGTGGAAGAGGTGCCTTGTATGATACGGCTGACTAAAATAATGGGTTTAGGTGATTTGCAGTTATGTCAAAGAATTTTCTCAACATATCTTGCATATATTTGGAGGTTGTAGGGAGTTCTAGATACCTATGAAGTATGTCATTTCGGATGTACCAGGGTGCACCGAAAGCTCTTCTGCAGAAATTGTTTTACAGAATCGGGAGTTGGTAGAGTGTGTTTGGGTCGGCGTGGACGAAGACTGGCGCCGAGTACATCACCGTCCATATGCATACCTTATAAAGTGTGCATTTATTCCTAAGACTCATTTTGCTCTTTTTACCGATTATACTGTTAAGGCGTGATAGGTGATACTGAGCATTGTTTTTAAGACGCTTGATATGATCTTTGAAATGAAGATGTCGTCGAACGTGATTTCTAAATATTTCTAATTGTGATGCCACGGAATAAGTGAATTACACATATGAAAAGTTGGGGAGTTGTACGGTACAATATCTTTCTTTTTGATTATGCTGTAGTTAAAAAAGATGGCTGCTGATTTTTCCGAGTTTACCTCGATTCTCCAGGTTTGGAACCATCGCCTTGGCTCGTAGATGGCCTTCTCGAGGCGAGGAGCGATTTGTCTAAAATTGCTACCGCGCAGGTATAAAGCGGTGTCGCCAGCAAAAAACGTGAGTTAGACGCTTGTTTGCAGAAGTGAGACGTCGTCGTGTTCGCAGAGTATAGCAGCGAGCAGCGTGTGGAGCCTTGAGGAACTCTTTTTCCAATCAGTATTTTGACAGATATGGTATTCTCATGTCGGAAGGAGAAGTGTCTGTTCATTATGTATTGATGGATGATGAAAACAAGACGATCTGGAACTTGTAGTTGGTGGAGTTCATAAATTAGGCTTGTATGCCATACTTTGTCGAATGCCTTAGCGACATCTAAAAAGACCGCCACGGTTTTACGTTTGCGTTAAAAACCCTCCGGGATGTGTTCGAGTAGTCGAAGGGCTTGTTGGGGGCCAGAGTGATTTGGCCTGAATCCGAACTGTTCGTTAATAGTCGGGCCGTTTGCTAATAGGTGATTACTGAGCCGTGTTTTGAGAAGTTTCTCGAATAGCTTGCCTAGACCACTCAGGAGGCTGTCGGTCTATATCTAGTGGGAAGGTCGCGAGGTTTTCCTGGTTTCGGCATGCCAATAATAACGGCTTCTTTCTATGCCTTGGGAAAGTGACATATTTTAAATGCAGGCATTGAAAATCGTGACCAGTGGCGTCAATAATGGCGCAGAAAAGCATTCAATTGCTTTATTGTTTACCCCGTCTAGGACCGGTGTCTTTCTGGGTTTTATATTTTAATAAGTTTCTGTACCTCGTCTGCCAAGACTGAAAGCAGATCTTCTTTGGGGGGTAACAAAGACCTACAAAGGAACTCGTTTTCGACATGGTTTACCTGTTCAGGTTTTTGAGGGGTCGGATTCGGTAAACGTTGTAGTTCGAAACTGTCATCGATACACTAAGCTTTATTCCTGGTCTTCGAACTCATCCGGTTTTTTGAAGGCAGGCATGGCCACGCATACATCAGATTTGAGCTCTTTCGCCACAGCCCGTTAACCTTATGGCTGGGAGTGGTTTCTTCCATTAGGGTGCTCCAGTTTCATTTTTAACCTCTTTTACGCGGGCCTTCGTTGAAAGGGATCGCGCTCAAGACTTATACTCGGGTGTAGGGTATGCACTCGCGCGGCGCAGGGCTCGTTTTTAGCTCTTATGAGGTCGCAAACGTCCGTGGGCAGGCCCCAGTATTCTGAGTTTGCTGGAACTTTCCTTTGGCATGGCTTTACCATTGTCCTGACGTATTTGGTAAGAGCTTCTATGGCTGTATCGATGTCGTTGTTGTATACTGTCACCCGGAATAACGTTAAGATTAGGGATGTCGATAACCTCAAGTTAGATTGACAGATGTTTCCAGTCAATGATCGTTTTCATTTTGATAGACTATTATTTACTGGTAAAGGAGCCTAATTTGAGCAGTACGGGTAAGTGATCTACAGCTGAGGCAGTGAAGTGTTTCGATTGAGCTCAAATTTAGTACCACGTCTTTTAATATTGCGAGATCTCTGGTCTGTGATAGACGTTAGCTGGGAGATGAGTTGGGGCGTGTTATTACAGTGCCAATTCGTATTTTTAGTGTTTAAGTCGCCAAAGAGGATTACGGCATTCCCTAGTGCGAGCAGGGTTTCTATGTTGTTCCGGAGCAACCGTTTCTTGGTCGGCAGATGGACTAAGACTATGATCAGAGTGCCGTGCCCAGTCATAGCCAATCTGTACGCCGAGGCTTCTAAATTTAGTAGTAGTGGGATATCTATAAGACAGCAGTATAGTTTCCTTTTGTAATATACCACCTCTTGGAGCAACCAGTCTGTCATTCCGTATTTGTGTGTAGTTGGCTAATTTACAGGCTATTGGACTGTTTCGATTTAGGAAGGTTTCCTCTACGAGGACTACGTCCACTGAGTACTCCGTCGCACATTTACCTAATTTTACTATATTATTTTTTAAACCACGTGTGTTGAAGGAGATGAGTGATATTTTCGGTTTATGGCGTCCAACCAAAATTGCGTCAAAGCATCCGAGTGCGTTTACAATAATAGTTTTTTTAATCTGTTAAGCAAATCTCGATGGCGGAGGATGACCATTTGGTGGTCTTCTCTGTTTCTCGCCTTCCTAAAATTTGCAGCTAGTTGGGCAAACTCGTGCCTTTTGATTAGTCGCAGCATGGATATTATAGTTAAAATCTCCTCTCTGAGTAGACCGACCGAGGCTGCTAGATGCTTAGCTGGAGATTTCCGAGTAGCTCTTTGGCTGGTTTGGTTCCAACCCTCAGGGGTGATTTTCGGGACCAAACATGGGGGGGGATGATACTTCGGGCGACGTCAACGGCTGCTCTCGAAGTTTTCCCTACCAGAGCAGAGAAGTTCCTATCGTTGATTGCGGGCGGAGAATTTTTTAGTAACTTTTTTGTTACCGACTGCATTTTTGAAGAAGTGAGGGGCTTTAGGATAGTGTTTGTAGCTGTTTGGATGCCCATCACTATTGCACTTGACACATTGTGGGATCGCACAAAATTCGCAGAATCTGTTTTGAGTAATACTGCCAGAACGATGCCGGGCTCTGTGCCATCTCTGCGGTGCATCCTATGCACTGCAAATGCAGGTGGCTCCTGATTCTCAAGGTCTCTTTTACGCAGTCCGTCGGGATCTTTAGTGGGATATTTCTTAAGATCACCTTGACTTTGCGCTCTTCTTCAAGCGCGTATGTATGAAAGGGAAGGTTTCTTTTGATGAGGTAACTGCAAAGATTCCTGAAGTCTGTTATAGAATCGGCTGACATTTTTAAACCGTGCAGCGTATTACACGCACAGATATAATCGATGTGCAGTCTATTGCACTCGGCAGACTGCATCCATTTACTTTTATCATGAAAATAAATAGGTGGCGGAGGTTTGGCCTTTAAGGAGGCCGCCGGTTTGGCACCAGATATTTTAGCGAAATTCGTTCCACTGGCCGCCTGCTTGGCAGCAGTGACCGGAGCGAGACCTACGAGGGTGTCGAGGGTATCACCCCTGATACCCCTGTTGGGGGTGTCAGGAGATGTCGGTGGGTCGATGAAACTAGTCGGCGCGGCCAGCTGAACATCAATGTTTATATTTGGACTGTCATCAGCGCGTCGCTGTTATCGTCGCCTCTGGGATGTCTTACTTCTCTTTTTACTGATGACAGTACTAAAAGGATCTTGCTGCTCGCTGTCCGAGCCCCGTAAGGTACCGTCCGACTGGTTCATAGAGGCATCAGAGGAACGGGCGCTGGCGGAGTGCTTGTCGCTGACTTTCGAATATCAATATCATCGTACAAACAGGTCACGTGCAGACACAGATAATTTTTACTATCCTGTTTTTTCTTATTTTTCTTCTATCATTTGTACTTCATATAACCCTCGTATATGGTACCGAGCTGGCTCTATGTCCTAAATGCCTAATTATTCCGAAACTGGGTTGTACAGCCATACGATCCTATGCTGATATCACACGACACGGTTATATGCTTATCGAGTATATCCTAGGATATACTGACAGCCTAAAGGATTTATTATGAATCGAATATGTTCATCTAATTTTAGGGAAAATAAAACACAGTAAAAGTTATAATTCGTTGCATATTCAAGTCCTACCTAGATGTCCACATCGCCTATTCTCTCTCGACCTGTTATGCATTTCTATTTCGCTCTACATATCCCTTTCACACTAGGATGATGAAATACCTAGCGAGATTGCATCATTCATTTTACATTGTGCATCCTTTATACTATGTTACAGTATAAAAACTGAAATTTACTATATTGCTATGAAATAAAAGTTATAATAATTTTATGTATCTATTACGGACACGGCCGCCTATAACTCACTCATATTCAACATTAAGTATGGTTCTATAACGAAACTATAAAAATCTATATATTTTATTACGATAATGTTTTAGTCAGCCTATGCTTCAATAATCGTTTATAAACTTTTAAAACGCGACAAACTTATGTAATTACAATTTAGCTATATGCATATACGACATCTTAATTTGTTATTTATTCGAGTATCGTCGTCCGTAACAATTTTCTATGCGCAATAAAATACCACTAACTACAAATGGTAAAATTTGTACGTAATAGGAATCTACAATACGTAGGATAATATAAGTTCTGTCCCAGATGTTATAATGTGCTTTTGAGATCCGAAACTACAGAAAAATTTAAAATCCTGGATACAGATAGACCTTATATCGAACTGTGAAGACTCTGAATATATTTACATTAAGCTTTTATTGAACGTCCTTTAACAAGTCTAATGTCAAAAAATTGATATTTAAAAAATATGTATAACAGGAGCTAATGAAATAATAGTCAAGACGTGTCACACGACACAAAAATGTAAACACTATGATACACTTACAAACGGTATATATCTTAATTGATTGTAGTTGCCAAGTCCTAGCTGTTCTTTACAATAATTCGTTAAAATAATTTGACAATACAACATCGGCGACGATAATATTGTAATGGGTGGCGCAGGTGGTGAAGGCGAATGACGCTAAATTGTTATTATTATAGAACAACTAATATCACAACGAAATTGTAAAATAATCCAAACGAAAAACGACATTTCGAATTGGCCGGCAGGATCGAAGAGCAACAAAACATTGGTCGGTGCCCGCGGTGGCTGCGAGCCAAATCAAAAGGAAAGTGCAACATCGAGTGCACTTTACCAGTCATTTTATTTTGTATTGCGTCAGGGATTTATTACGTTATTGCACGGACACGAACTCTCTTATAATATATTTTTAGAATAATAGGCCTGTTTCAAATAATTGATTTTTCGAACTTTCTAATAAAGACTAAAAATAAATATTGGAAGACGTCTTTATTTCGGACGCTTTCCTGCAACATCCATTAACATGCTGTATCCAACCCACCTCTGACCTTCGAATCTGTTCTTCCACTACGAACCCCTATCCAATGAATCGAATTTTGATATTGGATTAGATAGGGATGGGTAGTGGAAGAACAAATTTGAGGGTCAGCGGTGGTTTGCATGCCGCATGTTAACGCATGCTGCAAGGCAATTATGGCTTTCCACGAAATTACCACTCCACAAAATGGAAGTCTTTATCTTTATTCTCAATAAGAATAAAAATTAAAAAAAAATTGGTTAGTTTACGAGAAGAACTTACTGAAATTGGTCCGACGATGTCACAAATACCTTATGTTTTATTTTGTGACTTTGTGCTTTTAAATTTGCATCCTGTGACAACCAATCAACAATGTTTATGACATTTCAATTTGTCAAATTAAGAATGAAGTGATCTTTATTTGATCAAAAATATAAATATTCGGTATATAACAACACAGAAAAATAAAGAATGAGTACTGTTTATTAGTTCATATTTAAATAAAAAAGGGTTGAAAATAGTTTTAAAATTTCAATTACATATACTATATTTATGTGCGATCGGTACCAGCTTTAAGAAGATAGCTATATGAATTCACGAAGAGACACCCGTCAGTAATTTTTTTATCTTCGTTTCAATGAAAAAGCGTCTCGGTTTCTAAACGTCTCTAAACTGAAAACTTCAAAGCGAGCAACAGGCTCCGCCGTCTCAGCAATTACTTAATTCGTCGGAAGCAGAGGCGGTCGTAAACGGCGCGCCGCTCGCGGGCACGTTCGCAAACTGCCGCACCCGCGACGGGCGCGGCCCGCCGGATTATTAACTCGGAGCGGGGCTGGCGGCGTGACGGCGTTCGTCCGAAAGAAAAAAAAATATTTTTTTTGAAATAAAATTTAGAACGTACATTACAGTACACGAAGACCGTCTGTAATCTTTACGCCGACAGTGTTGTGCGATTGGTAACTTAAAACAACCACATAATTCTTTACAATATATTTTAATACATATAGTTTATTAGCTAAGTATATATCTTTGTTTGTATGTATTAGAATTTTTGAATGTGATTTTTACCCAATTCTAAACGTCAAATTAATTTGAAATTTTGTACATTTGTCAAGGACCGATGACAATGCAATTATTTAAATAGCTTGTCTCATTATCCTTACCAGGATCTTCAGGATTAGCGCTATATCTGACACCCGACAGTGTCTTTGTGCCAAAGACTAGGCCGCGTGCATGTCATATTTTTATTTGTATTCAAAGAAACGGTAGTGTCGGGCGAAGTATATGTATAAAACATTTTTATAAAATATTTTCGGAGAGGGAGCCCAAGGAAGGGCTATTACATCCAGAGGAGACAGCAGACGCGCAAATCACCCTTTTCCCACACATGTTACCGACTTTGAATAAAATATTATGTACTGCAGTTTTTCAACAAGTTATATCTAATATATTCCGATTGTAGCTAAACTGTGCAAACTTCTCTTTAACGGAGGATCGATGTAGTAATAATCCGGATGGGGAGCCTAAGAAACGGCGACAGAATGCAAGGAATGCAGCAGGCGCGTAAATTACTCCCATCACAGGCAGGTAGTTACGAATTAAATACATTTTCGTTTAAAAAATTAGAAATTACGCACTGATGGTAAATTGAACTAAAAAGTAAAAAAATAAATAAATAATAGCATAGACAAACTGAAAAACCCTATTTTGTAGATAAATGAACTAAATAGTAGAAAATAATTTTCTACTAGTGTAGTAGTGATTAACCAAAAAAAAATGTATTTTATTGCAAAAAGGCTTAGGGTGCTTTTTAAGATATTTTCAAAAGGACTCTGCTTTTACCAATATCTGTCAATAAAAGACTTATAAAAATTTACATCAAGCTACCTACGCTTTTTAAACAATAACGTATATTTATTTGTTAATCACTCTATTCTTAATTTAAATTTATTGAAAATTATTTTCTACTTTTTAGTTCGATTATTTACAGGAGCTTGCTATTTAGTTTCTTTTTAAAGTATTATTTATTACCAATACAGAACATAAAATCCAGAGTCGAAGACTTAACGTGACGAGGTAGTAATTTTGGTGATATGGATCTCGATTTTTCTCAAAAAATACAAAATGAGAAAGTGATCTTTGATGACTCGATTCTTCATGTTATTGACTAGTTTTTCAATTACCTTTACACCATTTATTAACTTTCATAACTTAGAAAGAGAAAATAAAGATACTTCTTTTAAAACAGAGAATTTCATTTTATATGAAACCGGGACCGATCTAGTTAGAATTTTTTTACGTAGAGTAATTAATCTATAGAAATATTCCGAAATTTCAGACGAATTTTTGAAATTCATAGTAGTTTTTGTTTTAAGCGAAAATAAAATTGTTTTGTAACATAAGACTTTTAAAAATTGGCTAACTTTATTATTGAATACGCGTCAATTCTCTCGAGCTGTCTCGTCTCTCCGCCAGCCCATTCCTTCGTCCATCAGATGTGAGGCCGGCGACGCGTCAATGTCTACTCCGATGTCGCGAGGGTCCATGGATGGCGATGACCAACCTACACTCTGGTGGCATGCATGCTTCTTGCTCGTCGATAATGATATATATATATATATATATATATTGAGCTTATTCTTCGATGCGTATATCTGTCTTATTGTTACTTAACTTTTTAACTAGATGAATAAAATATAATTGTTATTACGAAGATAAGTGCACAAAGGGACAATTAATAACCAATGGTAATCACTTGTATGTAGAATCGAAAAACTCACCACAAGTTCATAGAATTTTATAAATATTTTGGTACGACATCACCCCGAGTGGATATTTCATTAGTAAAAAAGATGTAATGAAAGGCAAATAAAACGTAGACATGATTACATTATTAAAAAGTGCTGTCTCAAAAAGATCCATCATCGGCCTTTCTTTCTGTTTCGCTACAGTACAAAAATAAAATGCCTCAAATTAATTTAAATCAATTATAAATTCGCCAATCAATTTATAATTCCCGCAGCTATTTCGCTAACGACCCATCAATCTTTCTCAAACTCAGCGAAAGAAGGTTTGTGCGGTTTACATCGGTGGAACGAGCAACATCATGCTGTATTGAGAATTAATGAAAATTTTGCTATTTTCACGGTGCCTTGCTTTGCGAAGCCAAAAGATATATTTTTCATTGTTCGTAAATAGCTTTTAATTTTTTTGAAGTAAACATGAGCTTTTAGTTTATATAGGCGAAGCGTTATATCACAAGAAAAAAAATATTGATTTAAAGAAAAATATTTTTTTTTTTAATTAAGATATAAATTTTTAAATAAAAAAATAAGTTACTTAATTCGATATCTCAAAATACCTATGCTAACATATTTTTTGGAATTTGGTTTCAATTAACTTTTTTTTACCTACAAAACTGACTAAGTTCGAATCACTACAATTAAGGCGAGTTAAAACAACAGATTGATAAAAGAAAGAAATTTTTGCTGTGTGTGAGCTATTTACATTAAATAATTTCTTTACATATCGTAGTAAAAATTTTAATTTGATTCCTTGAAATGTAATAATAATGATATCTTGTCTTTGTTGTTACAGGTTCCGTTATTTAGTTTCAATATGTCATAACTTTTTCAGTTTTAAATCTTTAGGGTAAAATATCAAAAAATTAAGTTTTTTGTTAATACATTGTTGGTATCATATACACATTATTATGAATAAATATCGATAACACAACGATTACATTATAGAAAATATGTGGTAATACTATGAAATACTATGTAAAGTGATGGCCGTGACCCAGCACCGGCCCAGGGGTAGAGCGAGCGGCGCGGTCGCCCGGGCGCCGCGGAACTAGGGGCGCTGAAAAACCAAATGCAAAAGACAATTTTCAGAAAAAAAATTAAATTTTGAAGCTGTTTTTGGAAAAACATAGAGAATAGTGTTACGATACTTAAAATTACTTAATTTAATTTAAGCTTAATATGTGTTGATGTTTGCAATAAAAACTCTTTTTGAATAATTAGCAATTATTATTTACTTATCATGAACCCGAATTCGAATTTCTGGAAAATTAAAGCTCTGACTTTAGAGCGCTGAAAAACAATCTCGCTCCAACCTGATCAGAGCTAGGGCCGGCGCTGCCTTTAACGATATCGAAATAATATAATAATAAGCTTTTTTTATTACCAACAGCCTTAAAAAACCTGTTTTGCCTGCTAAATAATAGCAACCTGCTGTTGCTATTATTTCATCGATGCATCTCTTCCTTGGACGGCCGCTTGTTATTTTGCCCATTGGTCCTTTCCATGCTGTTGTATCTGATGTTCATCTTTTGTCCATGTATCTCGTTAGATGATACTTAAGTATGCGCAAATCAAGTCATACCCTGCCACAGATTTCAGATTTAGTGAATCGATCTTAGGGTCTAGCACTTTAGACCAGTGCAAATTGGGTACTGCTAACAATTATTTTCAGTATAAAGCTGGCTCTTCTGGCATCGACGATTTAACGTACTCTGAAACACGGAACGAGTTGTTTATTTCGATATAAGCTAAAAATCGGTAAAGTAAAATAAGGTTCGTACTCCATACCTTCTGGTTCGAAGGAAATTTGATTACCACTAAATATTCCGTTGGTATCGGCGACGATATTAAACCAACTTTAGGTCACCGATATTATCAATAGCATAATTGATAATACTAATAAATGGGGCATAAAACGATAAAACAGGTTTTGCTGTACAGTCAGTGTTACCGTCTTAATGCCATCATTGTTTCACTATCCAAAAAATAAGTAAAGCTGTTTGGTGGACAATCAAAATGTCTGTATTGTATGCTGTGTAGAATAACATTCCATGTCCTTGTTTTCATCATGAAACCTTGATTTAGTACCTTTTTATTTATTTCGGCGAACGAAGTCAAGGTTTATATTAAAACAGTTATCACATCATTTTTCTTGACGGTTTAGATATACTCAACTATCACATCATTAATACAAGAATATAGATGGCTCTTGCAGCTTCGAACTTAGCATTTGAATGCCCACGTCTGGTTATACCTCGAAGTGAAGTCTAAGTGGTGAAGTTTTGTCGTGAAGTAAAGGAAATTAACATTCAGAAAGTTTAATTAAATTTGTTGAGTTCGAATACATGGGATAGTAAAGTTGTAATATCTATAATTCTTAGATGCTGGTTTTATTTCCTATATCTAGCGTCTGATCATAATCTAGGTCTATAATATATATACTATAGCATTATTTATTTTTAATTATTTTTAAATTCTCTCCTATTTATCAGAAGGGTAGGAAGAATCGACACATTTCCATTTCATACAATTCTTGCATATCTCTGTTGGTTCAATGTCATTGATTAATTTTTTCATGCAAGCTTATCGGTTTCAGGTGCTTAGAATTCCGCTCTTTTTTATACGTCACCAATTTGGTCTTCATATAACTAAAATTATAAAGTCAAAACTTATAAATCATTGTAGAAACATCATAGTGAAACTGATGCTTAGGTCTACAAATAAAAATATTAAGATATGTTTCGAGTTCATACAAACGTAGTGTAATTCATTATTTTAATGACTTAGCGCCGTTGGAAATAATAAAAAAAAAAGTACTTTGTTTGGGACGTCTTTAGTTCGACTCAAGCATTTCTCTATCTGAATAAATAAAAAAAAAAATGGACCATGTATGCGGAGTATCAATTGAGAACGGCTTGACCGATTGGAATATTTGTTTTTGTTGTCTTTAAAATCGTCTGGAGAAGGTTCATACATCAAAAAATTTCTGAAAAGTTAATATTTTCAATAGTTTTTTTTTTAATAAGAAGGAAAGTGGCGTTTAGTTGACAGTTCTGTTGTCACATGTATTTATGATAACAGAAAACTGACCAATGAATATTAAAAGTCTGTAGTTTGTTTATTCAATAAATGCCGTTAAAAAGTCGTCGGAATCGTCAATAACGACTCAATGATGAAACTGAGAAATACTGAACAACGCTTAGAAGCAAATCGATTAAGAATTGCTCAATCACGATTAGATATAACTCCGGAACAACAACAACAGTCAAGTTCTCCACGCTCAGTTCGAGCTTACACAAAAAGAAAATTAGAGCGTCGACTAAATAGGCAACCTAAAAGGATAGTTCAGTATGAACGTTTGACGTTCGGGTACGATTCAACAACAAATTATGCTGTTGATGTATCGGTCGACTTCGGAACAATGAACATCTCATGTCAATATTGTGATGCATTAAGATTTCATCATGAAACCACCAGGATTATGTTGTTTAAATTGAAAAGTCAAACTACCAGAATTGCTACTGTTACTAAAACCACTAAAATCATTGCTGTCTGGCCAAGTAACTGAATCTAAACATTTTTTTTAAATTTGGGGCGAATATAATTGGAGAACAAGGTTTTAATCCGACTTTCAAGGTAATTTATTTTTGGAAAAACACGTATCATATAGACAAACATCAATTACAAAATTACAAGAAAAGTTGTAGTTATTTTCAATGACGCCCAGCGAAGCGGGCCGGGATGCTACGTATACGTATACGTATAATAAAACTGTAACCGACCGATATATGTACTTGGGAAATATTTATGAAAAACTAATGTAGAAGGTTTTTATAAGTGCAATAGAAGCCTAACAAACATTTTTAACATTTCTGTCTGTCTAATTGTATGTTTATTAGTTCCGGAATAACAAAATAACTACTGTTTCGAATCGAATACGATTTTCAAGGTGTGTTACTGGAGATCTAATTTAAAAATTTAAACATGTATCATCTCCATACCCAGCCTAGAAGCCGAGTTACATGTAAAACTCTCTTGAACTGGGAACTGTAACTGAATATATGAAACTATTTTTAGAATTTCGTGGGTGTATGGTTTTAAGTCATGCTATGATCTCTTATTTACTTTTAAAGTAGATTATAATCTTTTATTTACTCTTATTAGATTTTTAAAGACCGAGACGAGCGTCGTCATCAGTCCATATAAAAGATCAGGGAATTCAATCTACGTTCACGCAGGCGGAGCTGCGGGTTAAAGCTAGTAAGTACATTAAAAAAGTCGATAAAAAAATCATTGTAACGAAGGCGAGTTTCGGTTCACGTAAATTGTCATGGACATTTGTTGTTGTTTAAAGGCACGCTTGACCATTCGTTAAAAAATATATAAAGGGAACACATGCAGTACATCTTATGCTATAAGATATTGGGCCTCATCTGGTTGTCCGAAAATATTCACTTGAGTTTTAATTATAAATTCATATACATTTCGCTACACGTATTGTGTTATTATGTGTTCACATTTTGATATAGCGACAATTTATTATGAATATCATGTGTTACATTATTGAATACGATTATGATTGACCTTATAGTTTGAATTAGGTGTGATATTTGTGTACTTTGATTAGATGATTAGGTGAATTATCGATGATTTAATTGATTAGGAATGAGTTGATGAAAGATTTATTTATAATTAATTATGTGAGAATAGAGTTATCGCTTTACTTGACTATTTAGGTTAATGGTTGATTTATTTGATTTATTTCTTGATATTGATTGGCAGGTGATTTGATTTTATTTGATTATTTTATTAAAAAAGATTATTTCAATTCATGACGTGAATTGTAATACTATTAATTATATATTTATTTTGTAAGTTTTGATTAAGCTTTGTGTATATGACTCTTTATAAAAATATAATAAGAAATGGCAATGTGTGCACTTTTTGCGTCAATGCCTAGAAAAAAAAGAGAGAGAGCGGCATTCGTCTTTACTAAAACAATTGAAGAGAAGACAATACCGCCGCTGCCGGGAGATGTCATGATGCGCTGACGCTGGGCGCGCGGGGGTAGAAAGAGTCGAATTTTAGAACATACGGAATAGAGTCGATTTTTGAACAACCAGAGACGAGGTCGGGTCTTGAAGGAGAAACGGTGAGGGTACGAGTCTCAGCGAAGCGGCCTCGGCAGCTCATCGAAAAGATCACGGACGGTTATTTATTCTTATACTGTCTTTCGTGTGTGCACATTTCTTAGTAAATAGTTATCTTTCAGGCTGGCAGTCCATTCGCCTGATTGAGCACTGACCCCGGGAGCTGTCCCCATTATTAAAATAAAGTTTATTTACCGAGATATTAAATTTCCCCTTTTGCATTCGATTTATCTCGGTGATGTCACATTTAAAAGTACCAAAGGTAGATGAGCAGGTCTGATACGCATCAGAACTGTTCGCTGTGGGTCTCCAAGCGAGGCTCCATCTGCAAGGAGATCAGGTAAAACTGTTGGTTTCATTGCAAACTGAACTCCTATCCCCACAGGTGGTTCTGGTACAAAAAAATCAAACATTGTTAAAAGTCATGTAATAAATAACTTGCTAAAATAAGTACAGTATAAATATAGGAAATCTTGCACAATACGACAATGATATTACATTTTAAATGCTTTACTATAATACTTTACTGCTTACACTAAATTTAATTTTATTTCTTTTCTTTAATTTAACTTTATAATATGTTATTTTATTTCACTGCGTATTGTGTAAAGTGTGTTATTTGCCTATTGCATTTTAATTTTAAACTGAAATTTATTTGAAGTTTATTTACTAGAAGAGACTTATATAATTAGTATTTTAATACGTTTATGAACGAATCAAGTGCTCTAGCGCACTTATGTAGTTCGATCGTAGAGTTATTTGATCTTATCGAGGTTGAAATTTTATTTCATATTATTTGTCTCTATTGAGATCTGAGTTAACACTAACCAATACTTTGGTGACATAATGTTTCATTTGACTATAGCATTGCTCATACTGAGCTTCTACGTTGATAGCCCTAGTGCTAAAGACGTATATTCTGAAGTTGAGATGCTTGAGAAGTATCGAGTATATGACTTTATTTTATACGTACATTTTCAATATGACCGAAACTCTAGAAAAACTAGAAAATTAAATATTTTTTTTCTTTATAATTAATATTGAACACATAAAAAAATAATTATCTATACTTTATTACCACACAGATTGGAGAGACTTCATTGGGCCGAATAACGCAATTTCCATGGCCGGGCAAAAATGTGTCGCCGAACCCCGAAACTCAACAGAGCTAGACTGCGGTCGCTCTAAATACCTAACGGTCGCTACTGCAGACTGATTTCGGTACAACGTACCGGACGAGCGGGGAAACGCCCTGACGCTGTAAGCGCGGGCAGAGAACCAGCAGCTCTATTTTTCGTAGAGCGTGAAAGCACGCGAAACGAAGCATCAGATCGTGGAGTTTCGCGACAATCCGATAAAATCTAGGTTCGGATCGTGAACCCTGTAAGAGTCGGACTTCTGTTCCCAATTCAAAGTCAGACTGTACCGCGCTACATAATTTTACATAATTAATTGACTAAACGATCACGCGTGCTAAAGCACGCATGTGTAATCAAACAGTTAATATACATGTAGGCCATGTACTATAATAGTAAAACAAAATTTGTGTTGATCGTGAGTTTCACCACTTATTATTTTAAACCACTTTGGGTATTATTTGGTTGTACTTGCGTATTTTCATTTCAATCCACTTAGTATTTTAAAGCAGCAAATTAGATATGGTTCTAGGAATTTAGGATTATTGTTGCAGGCGATATAATTATATAAATTGTTAAACATTCATATAAAATATCAATTTCCGCTTGATAAATTCATGTTCAAACGTCGTGTCTTAAATTTTAGGGATCACGGTGTTGTGTGTTTTACATTCGAAGTTTATGATGGCTGTTCAAACTCGACATTGAAGTAGTTCAGCAGAGTTCTTAAGGATTCGAAAGAACTTTGAAAAGGAGAAAGTTTAAATAGTCGATAAAAAAACGTCAAAACGAAATTTCAAATTTTCGTAGATATGTATAAAAAGCAAGAAGATTATCGAGTGTACGCGTATTAATTTATGATAGCAATAATCGTAACAGTTATAACAAAATATTGAAATTAATTGAAGATGCATTAGTTGCAGCAATTTGCAACTAATTAATGTTTCTTTATTTTTTTTTGGAATCACAATGGCAAAACGGGGTTTCAATCCAACTATCGGCACTTTGCTAGTTGATTAGAAAAACATATTTAAAGATTAACAACTTCAGAATATAAGTAAACTTCATGCACACGTAGGTCACTAGTTGACCATTAAGCCACGTAAGCCATTTTCATATTTTCACATGTTACGTGGTATTGCGTATTTGCCCTTGCAGTGAATGCTATTTAATAAAAAATCATTTACGTTTATAAGTGATTGGAGTTGGTTAGATAAAGTGTTGCAAGTAGATTACTTGTATTACGGAACCACTCGTACATCACTTGCTTTCTAAAATTGAATGTAGGTAGGACATCAGTTTGTGGAACTCCTCAAAAGCAAACGGTGTAAGTGTTATTAGGGTTCTTTTGACTCCCAGATGTAATTATAACAAGTTAACGTGTAATTTTTATCTTATACTGTTACACTAAAACACGCCAATGTGAACGATGTAGAAATTTACCGTTTATTTCATGGCGAATATTACCTGTACCAAAAAGAAAAAAGATTCGGGTTAATTATTGACATATATACAGAAAGTGCCGCTATCAATTGTTTAGGGATGAAACGAACTATGTTGTGTGTGTTTGTGTGTGCGCGTGTGAGTGCGAGCGTGGGTGCGTGCATGGATGCGTGTGTGTGTGCGTCTAGCAACGTTCGTAAGATTCTCATGCAGTTTATAATTTTTGAAAATACGCCTTCGTTATGTCAAATAAGAACATTTTTAGTGACCTTAAAAAGAGCATTAAAAAAATTAGAAAGACGGTTAACCCTGCAGGCTATCCCTGAAGCTCTCACTGCTTTTGAACTAATTGCATTCAAAAATGAGGTAGCTCTAAAGGGTTGAGCTAACCATGCTCAAAAGATCGATTTTAGTGATATTCAAGCTCTACGAGTTCAAAAATAGTTGTAATTCGTTTTCTGCTTTTCGAATTTAAAATCTACACATGTTAAGAAAAAACCTGTTTTTTTTAATTTTTGCAACTATATCTTAGGAATGTGTAATTTTATTTTGGTCTGTTTCACGGCTTTCGATGCAGATTTTCAAACAGAAGAATATGACCCAGTGTACCAAATGTTGAGAATGTCACATGTTTTTTTTTTAGTAAAATCTTATTTTAGATTTCCCGTTAACGATATCTCTCGAACGAACCCACTGATTTCAGTGGACTTTGCCCTGATCGCCATTATTTTCTAAGCGTAAGAGCTAGTTAGATTTTGAAATTATTCTGTAGAGTAGGCAGTTAGAAATATTCTTAACACACACACATTTTTTCAATTTACTATAAATACTTTATTGCGGGAAGTTAAAAAACGGTGTTTCTTAAATATTTAAACTGCGATATCTCTCGACTTCTCGACTTTGATCTGCTTTACGGCATTTGACTCGATTTTTTAAGCAAAAAAGATGACAGCGTTCTAAATATCAATTTACTACGAATTTCACATTTTATTTTGAAAATACTCCCTTTTTTTTCTAGTTTTTCGTTAGATATATCTCGAACCAACCCGACTATTTTATTGTATTTAGCAACAATCGACGTTGCTTTTTAGGCAAAACAATTTCATGCATTTTGGAATTTATCGGTAGAATAGTTTACAAAATGTAATAAGGGGACACTTTTAGAAAAATCTTTCTCCAGTGATATCGCCCATTTTTATGCAGTTTGCGGTGGTCGATGCAGCCGTATGGAGAAAAAGCTGATTATAGTTTGGTACCGATCGAGTCTAAAATTTATATCAAAAAAATATTTATTTGAAAACTTTATTTTTGAGATTTCTCAAAATCTATCAGCGGACTCAGTTCAACGTTTCGTAAAGTTTAGATTGAATGGACCCGTTTCGAATGTCGCAAGCTGCATTTCGATCAGTTAATCCATTCAAAAGTTATGAGAGGTTTACACACACTCACGTGCGCGCTCACACACTCATGCAGACATACAGACATCATTCTAAATATGGTCGAGGTAGATTCCTAGGACCCTAAAACGTCCAGATCCTGAAGAAAACAAGATTTTCGAAAATCGGACTAAAACAGTATTTTCCCAATTTACGAATTTACTTGTCAATTTTCCTGGCGGGAAATTAAAATTCTCCTCTTAACTTGTAAATTAATATACCGATTAGTTACAAAAATTAATTAGCTCAGTTCTTATGAAGCTAGTTTAATGACGAAGTCACATTGTTGGAAAGAAATTTAAGTAAAAAATCTTTTTAATAACATGTAACAAATCGACAGACTACTCCGGGTTTGCACTACCTAAAAAAAGTTTTAATTGCTTTATATTTTCTGTTAAATCTTGTTTCATCGGTCTCGTAAATTGTTACTTATTTAAAAATAGAGTTTCTATGATAAATTTTTATTAAGTTTTCAAACGCAAAATTACAAATTTTGAATTGGAGTTTCCAAAACCAATTAAGATTCAATCCTTAAAAAATTTCTTAAAGTTTTTTCGAATCGGGTAACTTAAACAAGACATATCGTTCAAAACTACTTAAAAAAAAAGGTTATTCTTCAATTTTTAAACTAATATGCAGGACATTGCTTGATAGACGAGTTTCAAACTACAGATTTCTTAAAAAAATAATGATCGCGTTTATTATTAGATTATTACTATAATGTAATAATTACAAAGAATTATTTACTTAACAAAAATATTTTACTTAAATTAAATTGTAAATTATATACTATATTGTATCAAATTACAGAAATTTTTGTTTTGGATAATTTTATAACTTAAATTTGCCTTCATACTGAAGCCATTAAAAATTTTGCAATTCGTCCACAAAAGTAGTCGATATATCGAGGTCTAATTTATTTAATTTTCAGTCTTATTCCGATCCGTCAAAAACGTATGATCAAGAACGGTCACACATTTCGTTAACAAAAAGATATATTACTGACTAACTAACTAACATAAGCACACAAAGTTGGGAGAGACGCTTTATGTCGACGCCTCGTCATCGTATGAACGACGTGTAACGACAACATTGAAAGAAAATTGACCTGTTTCGATATTGTGCAATACGAAATCTACCTAAAACAAAATTGAAAAAAAAAATGAATACAAACGCTCCCCGGCCGGCGCGCAGGCTAACTTGTTTCAAAGCTTACAGCCGTTCGTCACGTCTAAGTCTTTAAAGCGGTGTAAGTCCGGGGCGCGGCGCGCGGACCGCGATAATTCTGGGGCTTTGTAAAGCTCGCTGTTACAACTTATTTGGCGGGCAGCTCCTTCTCGCCGGCCTTGTTTAGTCAATTTATTTCCGCTTAGATAGATAGATAAAGATAGAGAGAGAGCGAGGGAGAGAGAGTTGGAGACGGGTAGAGAAGGAGAGTGGGTTGATTGCCGACAGCGAACAGACTAGCTTTTGTTTGGGCTTTTATGGTTCTCAGTCAACGTGATGGTATTTGGTAGCGAGGTTTGTGTGGCTTTAGTTATTTATTTTGTTATTTGAAATGGTATGGAAGAACACGTATATATGTATGTAATAATTATTAGTTTACGTTACATTGCGTGAATTTGTTACAGTAATAAATATCTAACTATTATCATTACAGTGTATAAAATTCATAAAATGAGAGTTGTAAAATATTTAAAAAGATATTAATTGAAAAATAATTTTCAGTAATAATGTTTCGTATTAATATTAAGTTAAATCAAGGAGTACGTTCATTCGAATAAAGACGTAAAATTAGTAAAAAAAATATTGTCATTAAATGTAATTAGCAAATATGGAGGTTTATTAAAATTCATTATTAAAACTTTATTATGATTTGTAACTTTGGAGTAAATGAATCTGCCTATAACAGGAAATATTTTTTTTTAGTTTTAATTGAATTCGTAAGGGATTCAATTAAAGAGTTATTTAATTAAAAAGTATTCAATGAATACATTACCAAATTTAAAATACAAGAGAAGCGGTTAAACACGATCTGAGTGCCGTTATATAACATACATGATAATTCAATAGAGTGTTGGAAGCTCTGTTTATGACTTATAAAATATAAAAAAATGCCAAATACCTAAATAGAGCTGTTGTAGTTCAGTTATCGTAGAGTCGAGTTAAAAGCTCGAGCATTCAATAGCTTAAATGCTGAAAACGAGCTAAACTGAACTAAAAAAATAGTTGACAAAGCGTTCTGAGGGACGATGCTACGTCGCGGCCATGAACGGTTAGTGGGAGTTGCTGGAAGTACCGCTTCGCTTAAACTTGCATGACATGCGCTCTTTCTGTTCGCTCTGTTCGGCCTTTTGCGGTTGAGATTCGATAAATTGTCGTCTAGACTTAAACGGATTCATTAATGATTTCTGCTGCATTCGAGTATGGAATTACCTGCAGCGCTAAAAGAGATGCAGTCGCGATCGCTCGCTTCGTTGATGTTGACGTCGTGGTGAAGGACCCTCTGTGATCTATGCCCTACTTAAGCCGGCAATTCAGATGCGTGTTCGTAGAAAAATGTTCGTGTTGGCTTAATGCACACGGTAATGGAGACGACACGGTTAGTTACGCTCACCAAACTAGTGCAGATAACAGATTCGTGCCCTTTAGTGGGATGTAACAGATGACCGTAAAAGAAAACAATCTGGCGACCCCGTTTAAACAAAAAATAAATTGATAACTTGTTAGCGTATAAGAAAAAAGTACATGCAATGGTAATCTCAAAAAATACATTTAGATGACGTATAAAAATATTAAAGTAGCGGCTGATGTGTCGCGCCAGCGTATGGCGCATTATTATGACGTTTATATTAAAAATTCAGCTACACATACCGTAATGCATTTCAATTGAGGGAAAGCTTTGTAAGCCGGGCCTTAAAGTTTATTCTGACACAAATTAACACATGAACCTCCCAGCAACATCTTAATCCGATTACACAAAATGCCTTGATCCTGCACCGCGGCTGCGTTCTGAGATACCGACCTGTTAGTGACCTGGCGCTGACAGCGCATTACTGCTCGGTTAACTCTGAGCTGAGCTGTTATTAGTATCCTATATTAACATTTTCAATTTATAGTATAACAATTTTCCTAGTAGATAATTTAACCAGTGAAATGAAGTTGGAAGTTATAGTTTCATAGAAAAACCCTAAAAGCCAATACTTAAAAAAATTGACAAATTGTACTGTGTCTCATTATACTTCTAGTCTAGTCGAGAAATGAGTTTTCTGCAAAATATAGTTAAAGGTCACTTAAAAATATGAACGATTGCTCAATCAATTTGGGATGCAATTTTAAGAAAGACGTATTTTTTTTCCGCAAACAAAAATTGCAGTTGTTAAATAAAACATAAACAATCAAAAAAAAAAGGGTCCTAAGTTTTTATATATACTATAAGAGATAGCGTAAATTTAAACAAAGCTTCTTAAAGAAGAAAGAATTTTCAATGAAAAAGTTTCTGCTCTTGGAATTCTATCTTCATTATTTATAATTTTAATTTGATGCTAAAAATAGATTTTCGCGCAGTCGTTACAGCGCGAGCGCCCCGCCGCTAATGAGCGTATACCACACGAAAACATTTTATTTAATAATAATGTATTCAATATAAGTTTAAATAAATTATAAAGTCATTTTGAATTTTGGAAAGAAATCGATTTTTAAAAAGTTAAACAACTGTTAATTATCTGTTTTTAAATATCACTATAATTTTTACCTTTTGTAGCCCTTCTTATATATGCTATATACTAAATAAAATCACGTCTTAAAAATTATGAAAGTTTTTGTATATTTATTATAATTTTTAAATATTAATAAGAAATGAATTTTCCAAAAACGTCGTTTTTTATTTAACAAAATGTAAAAATTAGTCAAGAATTTTTTAATCATGATTGATTATTCTCAATATAATAACAAAATAAAAATATATATATATATTTAATCAACAATTTCATTGTTTATTATCTCAACAATTTGTTATAAAAAAATTCTGATTTTCAAGGTATTTTTTTCCGAAATAATTAAAAATTTAAAAACAAATGTACATCAAAAAGTATTAATTTTTATCTATGTTTTTAAAATGAGTAACTTTATGAAAAATCCACGTAGAATTATATTTAATGTTATAAAAAATATATATATTTATTAATGGCGCGGCGTTCACACTATAACGGCCGCGCTGAACCATACTTTCAGCGTCAAATGAAAATTATAAGTTATGTGGATAAAGTTCTGGGAGTTAAACTTTTTATTGGAAATTTCCTCGTCTTTAAGAAACCTTTTTAATTTTTAATTTATTGGTATCTCTTAACGTTTCTGAGTTATTGCCCAAAAACTAAAGGTTTTTTTTTGTTTATAACAATCGCAATTTTTGTTTTCGGACAAAAAGTACGTCTTTCTTAGAAAAACATTTCGAATCTAATGAGTTATTGCTCTAACTTTTAACAGACCTTTAACTATTTTTGTAGAAAACTTGCTTCCCGACTAAACTAGTTTATATATGATAAACGTTGTTGAGAGTTCGTGTAAGCTTCACCGAACATTGAATTCAAAATATGTTCAAATTCCTTATAGAACAGTAAGTCATCAAAAAAGGGTAATTCCTTTTTTTTGATGTTTTTTGAATAAAAGAATCTGATGTAGGATAATGCTTTGTTTCATAGATTCTAGAGCGAATAGCTTCTATAAAAATTGATGCTACTCTCTTTAGAATACGTCAACATTTTTCGGTCTCATCATACCTTTTTTGGTTACACCAAGCTTTAATAGCTTAAAGCCTGTATTTCTAAAACTAACTACTGGAACCTTATCAGCAGTATCAGCAATTAAAATGTCATCGCCATTTTTTTTTTAAAGTTACGCTTTAACTATTTTTGCGTCAGGGCGGTATCACCTTCAATTTTAGCCATTAATTCATATAGAAAATGCTGACACTCATCGGAATTCTGCTCGACATAAAAATCAATGTACTCCATCGCAGTCTCGACTTCGCTTGCATACGGACCCGTTTTTTTAATTTCTTCATTCCGTGGCGCCTGATACAATGTTTTCGTTATACTGTATATCGACTGCAACCAAATCATGAATATTTTCGAGACACTCAACAATCAATCGACCCCAATCATCATTACGTGCACTAGCAAGTTTTGAAATGCAATTTTTCATTGATAATTTACGTACACTGTACACAACACTACGATTGCATAGGCGCATCTGTTTTTATTTTGCTAGAAACTCTGCTATTATTTCAGCAGCGCACAAAAATTAGTGGTCTTTGGAAGAAAATGTTGGACGCGTGGATTGCAAATGTACTTGAGGAGTGGGGACATTGCTTCTTCTACCCAATGATGCGGCAATCAACTTGTCATTATTATATCGTTTTCTATATACTTCATGAACCACAATAGATGTTAGTCCTTCCAATAATTTACTCTTGTTATCCTTTCGTTTAACACTTGATTTACATAAACTCTCCAATCCTTTTTTCTTCACTTTAGTTAAATCACTGTTTTTAAGTGGATCCACGCAAATAAAGTACTTTTTTTCATGAAAAGCCATGGCTCTATAAACGCAAACGACACTATAAAATGTTACACTTATACTAATGATTCAGACTAAATATTTTATTGAGTTTGGCCAGCAGATGTTTTGTTGGAGTTAGAGAGGGGATTCTTGCGCAAAGACGACACATTCCCTTATACCTACCAAGGTCACCACTCTAGTAACCTTCATACCTACAACGCATGCTATACGCGTTACTTAGCGGTTTTCGTACGCCGAAACTATTGATTTTACAAAAAATTTTCGAAGAGCATAAAATATAAAAAACAATTTAACTTATATCTAAATGTTTCATCGTAAAATAAGTCAGAAAGGAGATATCGTCAAAAAACTGCTAAAAGGCGTATTTTTTCCAATATGGCAGCGCGAGTGGCAAAGATACGAGGTGGCAAAGTTGAAATTCGAAAAGAGCACATCAAAACATATAAAATTACCCATTTTCAAAACTCCCGGAAAACTTTCCAGGTAAAACTACCAAATGACCGTACTATTATTTATTTTTATAATAGTAAGAGGTTGATTTATAGATTGATTCATGTTTAGTGCACCTCTTACATTTTCATAAATATATATAGCTTTATTTATAAATTCTTTGCTTTGTCTTAAAGTTAAATTCAAGGTACGTTTGTGTTTAATAAACAGTACCTACTGAACAGTTTATTTTTCTTGAATTTTTCGTCAGCTTTGAAACTTGTAGTAATACTAGTAATTAACATAAACTAAATTGCATAAAATAAACACAGTAATAAAACAATCATCATCACAAATCATAACAAAAATCAGTCATAATTCTCATTTCATGACACTGATAGATATATTTTTTAAAACATGACATATTTCTTACTAATTGTGTCACATTAGAACATAGTATATTAATTTCATTGGGATATTCTAAGTTTAATTTGCCCATGACGTCACGAATGTATTCAAGCAGATAAGCTATTTCTCAGTTACTCTTGCTACAGCGTTCTTTTCATAGTTTTCTCTCATCTCATTTCTATGTGTAATACATGTACATCAGCGCAGAACAGAGATTAAGGTTAGTTTATGTGGGTATAAACGAAACGAGATGGCGGTACGAGAGAGAAAAATACTTATGGCCTGAGACCGAACGAAATGAAACATGCGATTGTTATACGATGTAGTATATTTATAATAAAAAATTAATAACAGTGCAATGGAAAATGAAATGCATCAGTTAAAAGAAAGTATCATATATTTTTCAACCTATTCAAATATTTATGAGCATATGTTGTTAAATGTATTCGATACATACTCAACTACAGCGAAGCCTAATGAGGGTTATGATTTTAATAGTGTATACATGTGGTTATGTTTATCAGTTCCCTCGTAAGTACAGGTAAACTTTGCCGCTCTGAATTGTCTGCGAAATGATGCAGTGCGCAGCCTTAATGCTATCCGATTCTTTCTTCTTCTCCCCTGTGTTCCTATTTTACGCCATTGCGACGCTTTCGTGATTAACTTCACAGCGGCAGAGTTCCGTGCGTTGTACTGTAAGTGACAAAATATTTAGAACTGGTCAATGGAAATTGTATAATAAAAAATATTTAAGTTTCGAAAATGAAACGGTTTGCCAACCTCATTATGATTACTTCATTCATCTGTCATTTATTTTTATGAATTGGCGGCAAAAATAAAATATTGTCTACCGTCAATATGAATTTAACGCGAAAAAAATTTATGTGCAATGATTTCATAAGATTTTCGTTGCCATTTAAGCCAACAAGAAAGTTATAAGAGACTTTGATGGGCCTTTCATGATAAAGCTTACCTAGCTAGCATCCATACCCTGCTACTGTTAATAAGTGATTTAACAAGTTTATATGCGGTCGCACTAATCTGACAGACGATCTGCTTAAGGGACATTCTTCTATAACGACAGAAAACAACGTCAGTACTTTGCGGCTCATGATAGAAACTGACAAAATAGTGACTTACCAGCAGATTCAGACAAACTTAGGTATTGGTATGAATCAAGTGCACACAATCTTTCATGAACATTTAGCAGTTAGAAAGCTGTGTATTCAGTAGATACCTCATAATTTGACCTAAAACTCTTTCGTGTTAATTGATGCCGCAAAATGATGCAAAGATTTGCTTATGGTGATTCAAACAATGTGTACGATTTAGGTAAAGATCACAAGAGCTGGATTTATACTCACGATCCCGAAATCAAACGACAATCTGCTCAGTGTTTTCTCTCGAGAAGTTGCCTACTAAAGTGAAACGAGGTTGAAGCGTCGGAAAAAAGATGGTGGTCCTTTTTCTTCGGAATGATAGGTCTTCATGAAACAGCTGTTTAAAAAATAAAAAAAAATTAGTCACTCCAGACCAACTATTATATATAACTATGTACACTAACTATGGTTTGCCTCTTGTTTTAGAAAAGGTTAGGGAAAAATGACCTCGCAGTAGGATTCTCTTTCGTCATGACAACGCCTCACCACATGCTGCTAGACAAACAAATAACTATTTGGGGACGTTAAGTTTAGAAATACTGGCTCACCCGCCTTACATCCCCGCTTTCGCACCACGCGATTTATACCTATTTCTTAAAATAAAGGAAATACTTTGCGGAAAGTGGTTTAGTGGTAGTAAAAATAACTTCCTAGTTTGCTAAGTTATTAATTCGCCCAAGTTTTTAATTGACCAAGGAAGTTCTCATAAAATATTCTCATCTTACATATAAGGTGTCAATTCTACGCATCTTAGTAGTCCGCGTGTCATAGGTTATAACATGTCTTATTAAATTCAATAAAAAATTAAATCGAAGATAAATATATCGTATTTAGCATCAAAAAAAAAGGTGTTGAAAAGTATATTGCGAATATGTTTAAGTTTTGATGAAAATGCGTTTAGTTTAGTAACAAAGTAGTTTCGTGTTTAAAAGTGCGGTCTGAAAAAAAATGTATAGATGCCGTGTTGATACCCGCTTACCTCGCGTCCCGTTCCTTTAATTGGGGTCAAGTTTATGTGAAGCTGAGAAGGATAATATTTTCGGAAAATGTATTCACTAGCGCCTTGATCACAATACACTTTTAAATAACACTTACGATTTACGATCACTCTCTGAATCATATAGATTAATAGATTAGTCTACTATGTAAATCATCCACGTAAAACGTTACATGTAAATCGTAATAAATATAATAAAGTTGAACCTATGTAGTTATACACAATTTGAAAATAAAACTTTCGATTTGTTTTTTAATTTTATTTCTAACTTTTAAAGGGCAATAAAAATATTATTATTAATTTTGCTAACACGTGTAAAGATATAGTAAACAAAATAAAATTTTAATAATCTATGCCCCGACTATTAAAAATACGTTTATAATCTTGGCTATTAAAAATGATCCCTTAAGCCCTTTAAGTTCAAATTGGAAGTCAGTGAATAGGTACAAATAACAAATTTTGACCAATTAATTAAGATTATTATTAAGATTATATTATTACGATAAGTCGTAATCAAGTGCCTATTTCTTTAATAATGCAACGCGAAATATACTGTGCCGATGTAAATATTATTTCATCAGCTTTCCGCTCGCAGCTTAGGTCTGTCACATAAAGTTTTTATTGCAACTCAACTCTTTCTCTCATTCATCAGTCTACTCCAAATCCAACCATTGTATATTTTTTAAAAGGTCGTGATCGGAAAGTCGAGTATAGGTTTTTGGTTTTTTTTTTGAAACGTTAATGTTCGTTCGTTTTGTGACGTCTATATATCTTTGACACAAGACATAATATTTTAGACTAGATTTTTAAATGACAATAACTTTTTTTCTGAAATCTGATTCACATGAAATAGAATGTATATTATTTTCAAAGCCAATTTCTATCTAACCGTGAAAACCGCATTAATATCCGTTCAGTAGCTTTAGAGATATGCACGAATAGACAGACATAAATTTTTTAATTCATTGTTTTCTCTTTGATTGCCATTCTATTATCCTTCCATCTCTGTTTCTCATACACATTTTCAATGTACAGATACATCGGGCTTATTGCTTTATTTATATGTAGAGATTTTATGCATGAACGAGTTAAATCGGAAAAAAAATATTTGCACTTATCCACTGTTTTGAATTTTTACAACGATTTAATTGACATAAGGGATCGTTTTTGGCATAAAAAGATTATTTACTCATATTTAACTATCGAGTTTTGATTTTATTTATTTCGAAATGTTCTTTTATATTGAAAATCAGTGTTGTGAGTACATTCGAATTCCATACGATAGTGGATTTCGAGTTTTAATAGAGAGGTAGATGTTTTAGTGACAGGTATTATTTTAGGTAAAAGTTCACTTAAGCCATTAAAGGGCTTGAAGGGCGATTCTGTTCCCGTGCGATTTCATAGTCGGCAACCGAAACAATGGACTTTCGGATGTTAAGAGCGCTCACAGGCGCCGTGCGTCTAATTGTTACCGTCTGCTACGATAAAGTAACAAAGTAAAGCTATACTATTGTTGTTATTCGCACAGCTTTAAATAATACTAATGATAGCAAAAAGCGAAGCTTTTACGCGCTCTGGGTGTGAGTGAGTTTCGGTGGAAGTTCGCATCATATTTCAAATTGAAAATTGAGTGAAGTATGGTATGGATGTACAGATTTTCGAGGTATATCAACACCGGTTTTGTATATAAATTTTTAACGTAATATTTACGGAGTGCTTACCGAGCATTCACGAAATATCTTCGCGTTGATCATCAGACAGAGGAAAATGCAGATAGTGCGTCAGCTAAGCGAGGGTAAATGCAATATGTGCGTGGGATACGACCGCGGCTATCCTCGGAAAATTACTGTGATGTGTATTAAATACATTAAAATATATTAAGTGTAATTTGCTTAAATGTTGAAAAATTCGTGCATATTCAATTTCAGATGACAATATTTTCCTGTTTTATACTTTTTAGCGCGTGATTTTTCAGTAGTCGGGTTTTAGTTTTTGAAATTATTTAAATATGAAAAAAGATAATTTTGTTATGCTCCTCATTTAAAGTTCTATCAATATGTAAATATGATCTGATTAGATGCAGAACTGCATCCTTGATAGACGACACGAGTTCTTTTGCAACACTTGTAAGTACTTACTTGCATAATATTGTGCAGGGGTTCAATATGGATTATTGGTTATTGTGAAATTTTCAGTTTTATATTTTTTGCTATTGATATTCGGAAATTAATCTACATCTCCGTAGATATTAAATCTGACTGGAGGCTCATCAGGTTTACGGTAGGTGTACTGGGTGTCAATGACTACATCACAACGATAGCATACAGTTTGTTAAATAGAATTGGTTTTACGACTATTGCCCCACCATGCTTATAATATTCAGAAAGATGGTGATCACATAAGACACGACAATAAAATAGGGTTTGTCATATGATAAAATGACTGACTCCATAGTTAATTACGATTAAAATCTCACCAGTCTTGTAAAATACAGAAGGTCGACGATCGCGATTCGACAGAAAAAAAATAAATTAACTCTGTAGGCCAACCCTGAAACTTCCCGCTATTTTCGAGTTCAAAACACTGGAAAATATACGGGATTTGACGCGATTTTTTGAGAAAAAAACGGTTTGTTTCGATTTCTTTCGACAACGATTTCTCACAAACGAATCAACCGATTTTGACACGGTTTGCTGCAATCGACGTGTTTTTAATAGTTTAAGAGCTGATTAGATTTTGGAATTGATCAGTAGAGCCATTTTAAAGTTAATTTAAAAAAACACTTTAAAATTGTTTTTTCTTAGTTTTTTGAAAATTTCTCCAAATCTACAAGTCCAAATCGACTCAAACTTTCAGGAAATCTAAGTTTAGTGAAATTCTTTGGAACGCCGTTTAGTGGGCTCGATTGGGTTAAGCCGTTTAAAAGTTATACATACATCCACACACACACACACACACGCACACACACACACACACACACACACGCACACATCCACACAGATACGGACATCATCTAAGGGATGATCAGGGAAGCTTCCTAGACCCTCAGAACGTCAAGATCTGATGAGAACTCGATTTTGCAAAATGGGGTGAAACCAATAATCTCTCGAAAATTTTAGAAAATTTTTAATTTTCTTAGCGGGAAGTAAAAATGAATTTGTTTCAGTTTGTTCAGTTGATCGTTTCATTCGAATTAGTGCATCAAATACAATCTTAAAGACAAAAAAATGTATTAAGTATAAATGTATTTGCACAAACTATATGATAATTCAATTTAGGGCGCGGATAACTGTAAATCCATAGATCGATGAACGTTTCAATTCCGAGCCGCTCGCAAACCTCACCCCCCGCCCCTCTAGATATTAAACGACATTCGCGACATCATCAACCAATTACTCGACGAGATTTCTTAGCTGCGATTAAGCGCCGCCGTGCCGGTATAATACCTCGAATAATTTCATAAGGCGCGGCGCGGAGTAACGAACCCGCGAGGGGCGATGCTTCCCGCAGCACGTCGAGGGCATTAACGCCCGTACCTGAGCCGGCGCGGGGCTCGGGCGGTCCTCCGAAGTCTTAAGGCGAACGGAACGACCTCATATGCGCTAATATAACGGCCGCCCGGCTAACGTTACCCCTTAAGTGCCGCTCGAAAGATCTTGAGTTCTAAAGATAAGCGTATTATTTCATAATTAATGTAATTTATGTTGTAAATTGTGCGATTAAGCAGTCGCGGGCCGGAAGCGGGCCGGGGGCGGGCGGGGGCGGGCGGGGGCGGAGTTTTGTCTCACTTCGCGCGCGACAAACGCGGCGAACCCTTTACGGCTGAGACGGTGTCGTCAAAAGTAATAGTGTCTAAGTGAGACATTATAAGTCATATCTCTCGAACGGTCAGATTTTTTGAAGTGAAACTTCCTTAGAGACGTTAAGAATAATTTCGTGCTTTGACGTCAAAGTGAAACGCTCGAGTGACACGGTTGCGTGACACGGTCGGGTCCGCTCGGCTCTTTTTAGCTCGGCCCGGTGGGTTCACTTGTTCTACGCATTCTTACAGCTAATTGCAGATGATCTCAACTATTTTAGATACGCGCGGTTATTATTCGTTGTATTAATGAAGAATACATGTAAAATACATGCAATAAACGCAACATAGTGGCGACACTGTGTATTACATCAGTGGTTTCTAATAGTTAAGTGAACAAGGTGCATCAAAACTCAACGGTGAATTGATAATTAAAATTTGCTAAACATTACTCCAATATTTTATGCAATAAGTTTTTAATAAAATCGATCCCAACGCCTGCAACTCATTTTGTTGCAGCTGATAATCGATTTGCCTTTGCGTTAATTAATTTCAAATAGAGAATAACGGCACAAATTTACTGTCTCCCGCCCACGCGGAAAAGAAGGTTATGTGCGTGTGACAGAAGCGGAATGTACGAGACGCCATTGTGATAACAACAACCAACAAATATTGTCCCGATTTAGTAATTAAATTGTATTCTCAGTTTGATATTCGTTTTCAATAGTAGTTAGTCATGAAAAGAATCTTGTAATCATGAATTGATAATACAATAATTTCTTTTTTCAGTTTTTTTAACCCTAAACTCTATTCTTGCATATTTTGTCAAAGAAGTTTCACTTTACATCGTATGTCCAACAAAACCTGTTTTTTTTTGTATGTAGTATAACTCCTTACTTGTCTTTCTGAAGTGAAATTTTTGCTTAAATGCCAGGTAAAGTATTGTAAATCGTATTCATTAAGTATTTATGTTTAGATATACAGTTTTGTTGTTTTGTGTTCTTGGGTTCAAGAACAGCGTTTTGTCTCTCTTTGTTCGCAACAAACTTGATGATCAACCGACTCCGACTTCTGACTTTAAATTGAAAGGCTACGCTTATTTAAGAACATTAAATTCGTTATTATCTCAATGAACGTAATTGCAGCAGATCGTGGAAATGTTATAAGCTCAAAGCGATTTTAAGACTAGCGTAGTAAAAAAATATTCTGTTCCCACAATAATCTATTTTTGCAAAATTTTTACCGCTAGAAGTAATATCTTTCGGTAAATACAATAAGTATGATTCTGAAATTGAAGAAGTAGTTTAATTGAAGGTGATTCATCATTTTAAAAGGAAATTTGTGATCGGATATATTTTTCAGGATTTATTAAAAATACGAATAATGGCTCTTGAAAGAAGAAAATCTTAAACAGCTTTTAAGGCTTATTGATCATGTCGCGCTACCGATTGTAAAGAGGTAATTCACCGTTTAGCTTTAATATCCAATTACCAAAGGCATAAACAATTTTTTTTGTTTTTTTTTTTATTTTATATGATTGTCGTTGACGCAATTAAGGGATACTTATTTGCGAGGTGGTGTGTACACAGCAACTAAATCAAACACGCCTCTAAGATCAGATCTCAGGAGGCAAACATCTCATGAAAAATCCGTTGTGGAAAATCACGCAAGACTATAACAAATTGAAATTTCAAAAAGTTTTCAATTTAATCAGGCAAAAAGACACTTTATTGACAATATTTTGACATTTCTATTTTTTCATTCCACTAATCGATTTTAATTGTACTATTGGAATTCCTCCGTTGCAGTATTACGATTGCATGTAATTAAGCCTTGAAATTGATTGACTTAATGTCTTGTAAATTATTTGAAATAAAATATATATTTCTAAAGTGCCTCTTTTTCCCGTCCAAAATCCTATAAAATTTATTTGTTAAGAGAAATTCACGAAGATGTCAATAGAGTGTACCTCAGCTGATGTTGAGCGGACCACGTTATTTTTTCGTTGATTTAAATTATAATACATTTCATAGTGACTTTTACATTATAGTTTATAAAGCGTAGTTTATCAGTTTTTTAAGTTAAGTACATTTTATTCACCACTTTTTCAGTAAATAAAACGTGTTTTTAGCTTATTTAAACTACTTTTGACATTTTTCTTTCCAGTTGAGAAAAGCACGTATTTTTAGTTTTTCTATAAGTTCTATGCTTTTTAGTTCAATAAATGATTGTGCTTTATTAATTCTTAGATTCATGCAATAGTTCGATATCTGGAAAAATATTTAGGATGTCAACATTTGTGAATTCAGGATGGTCGTCAAAGAATTGAAAAGCACTGAGACACCAGGTGAGAAAGGAATTACAGACCAAGATCCTGAAAGTGACTGGATAATCAGCACTCACGGTTATACAAAGACTTTCAAAGTTACTCAAGAAGCGATGGCAAGAGCTGTACTCGAGGTTTGTTTGCGAAATAAAATCTCAAGCAAAGAAATCCGCAGAAGAAGTAGAGTGGCCGACGTGACGCAGAGAATCATTATATTTAAATGGTGATGGCCAGGCCACATCGTACATAGAACCGATAACCGTTGTCGGAATAGGTTCTCGAACGGTGACCGCGAATTTAACGTCGCAGCGTGGGACGACTAGATGGATCGACGACCTGGTCTAGATCTCTTATAAGGGTTGGATATAGGCGGTACAGGATCGTATGTTATAGAAATTTGTAAGGGAGGTCTATGTTCAATATTGAATGTTTAAAGGCTGAAAAGTAAGAACAAATGACCGGAAGATCGGAACCGCGTAACAATTTAAATAAGTCCAAACTGGAAAGTTTATTTGCTGCTACTCAAGAGTTCAGCTGTCCAGCATCCACTTACATAATCTGATCCTCCTAACTGAGTGTACTTACTGTATTAGGAATGTAAGAACTATTCAATTGATACTAAACTAGAAAAACTTACTACAGCTTATATCAAGACACTTCTTTCAAATACCATGACTTTAGTCTTGATAACATTCACTTTCATAGCTTTTTTCTTAACAGAGTTATTCATTTAGTGACCATCGTCTGCAATTCGCATTGATTGATCTTAGTGGCGATTTCAATCCCGGTGCAGTTGTCAATTTTGATCTTGGTACTGGACTCGATTTTGCTGATCTCAGTTACGTTTTTGATTCTAATCCTAGTTCCATACTAGATTTCGATACCGGTCTAGTACTCAGCTTTGGTCCCAGTCTAGGTTCCCAATTGTGCTTCCAATTTCGTACGAATACCTATTCCACTTTCGATTCGGAAGAAGCCGGAACAAATAAAACATTTGTTTGTATTACTCGACGATAATGTAGTTTAGGGAACATACCCATATTACGTGACCGATTCACGGGGGGGGAGGGGGTCTTCAAAATACCACGCTTGGTCACGCCGGGGGCTCAAAGCTTCATCACGTAGTCTGAGAATTCTCGCGCTTTTCGGAAATATATTCAAATTAAACTAACAGATTGCAACGCAAATGTGCCGGGACGCCAGCTGATTCAAAACTGATAGTTTATGTACTTATTTAGAAGTGGGGCGCTTATATAGTATTCTATAATTTGTAGTACAACGTAAGTTACTATATATTTTAAAATAAGTTTTTCTCCTTGATTATATTAACATTCTGTTAGAAGAAAACTTTGAATTACTACGTGAAAAGTAGGGGAAGTGTTTTAGCAAATACTACGCTTGGTCACCGAAGGGTCAAAATTGTAAAATATGGGTCACGTAATTTGGGTATGTCCCCTTATTATAGTAAAAGAATTTACGGAATCAGTGTAATAGTGCAAATATGCAGACGAAGATGGAAAAAAAAATATTAGTAGACTGTTTTCCTTAAATATCAAATGTTAGTTTATTTTTCTTAAGAAAAATGTTTTTTTCGCGCATACTACATTTTACCGACGTATTCATTGTAATCGGATGAATGGTTTTGACACGTAAACAAGACGAATAAAATATTCACTACTACGTGTCTTAAGAGAGACGTATCTTGCCATTTTATTAAGTAATATTATATGTTTTACGTCGTGATCCGCTTCAAAAAACGTATCATGTAAAATTTAATATGTGATTATACATAAATAAACTTGTATTTAGAAATTAGATTTTCTCTCCATGGCTATTGGGAATTAATTAAAAATTAAATTTATAATAAGCTTCTAAGTAACATTATAATTGTAAGTTTAAGATGTAAAATATTCATATATTCAAGACCGTACGAAAAACTCGTGTCCTGCAAAAAAATTGAGTACAGAATAAAAACAAAGTAAGTCCCGCGTTTACCTCATGCACACCCTCGACGCTGTTGGAAAACGTAATTCGCATAATTAATCGTTGGAACACGTGAAGCGCCAAATAAATTAGTTTAAAAATTAAAAATGATAAACAGAATCCCCGTCAGCATACAATAATCCGCCTTGAAAATTGAAGGTTCCGCACGACAGGGATATAGCGGCGGTGAATTGCATTGACTTGTCATGCACAAATGGCGACAGAGGCTGGGCTTTCTCATAAGTATTTTATTGTCTTCTAATCAAATACAAATCATTTTCGTTGCGGTTATGTTATACCGTATACGTAAATTCTATACAATTAAATACGAATAATAAAAACCAATCAGTGTTTATCGATGGTTTGAACTTTTTAAATGAAAAGGAAATTGAAATTTGCTTACAACCTCGATGGCTAGTGTACTACTACCGTATTGCTTATGCGCAGTTTTCTGTCACGTACGGCGGGGCTTTGGAAGGAATTACCATCGACGGTATTCCCAACGAACTTTGACAGGTAGTTTTCAAGGAAAAAAGCGCATTCCTGTTTAAGAGGCGGGCAACGCACAAGTGACACGTTTAGAGTTTCGGGTGTTCACGGGCGAGGGTGACCAATAGCCCGCATGGCCGTTTGATTTATGTAAATCCTGTATAAAAAAATTATACCTGCTTGGATCGTGAACAGTTTTTATTAATAAGTATTACTTATAGTTGGCAAAAGTGATTTGTTTCTTTTTCATGATTGCGTAAAGATGAAAAAAAAAAATACGTGAAGGATGAAAAATATACGACTAATAATTATTTTTCTGGATACGAATTAATCTAATAGAGAATCATAGTTGACAGTGGTTGTTTAATTTTTAAAGCAAAAGCCGCAAATTTTAATCTCAGTCAAAGAGATCGAGCATAAAGTTTTCGAATGTAAGGTTCAGATATAAAAAAATTAAATAAATAATAACATTCTTGGCATTAAATCGAGAAAAGAAGGTAATTCAACTTTGTGTGGTTCCAAATTGTGGAAGGCTCCACAACAGTCTGCATCAAATAACCCAGATATCCTGGGTGCCGGGTAGCCGAACCCAGGTGACGTTCGATCCTTGCGTTCGCAGCACTTGAAGGTTGTGAAGACATCCAAGCGTTGTTAGAACTACACAAGTGCGTAACATTAATAATGTCTGAAATCTAAAAGGACTCGGATTGCAAATATTAGATCGTCCAACTCATCCGTCGCGTTCGGTTTAATGTTGGGTGCATACCTATGCGTAAAATAATGTTATCTAGTTAGATTTAAGAAGTTAATTAAACTTTAATATGTGAGCCCCGGGGGTCAACTCCCCCCCCATAAGATATCCCATTCACACCCAAGAAGCGAAAACGCCCTGACAACTCATCTGGAGTTGCGAGGGTCCATGGGCGGCGTTGTCCCTACTTTGTGGTGGCACGTATGTTCGTTAGCCTCACGAAACTGTTTTAAATAATAACAACAAGTACTAAAAAATATGTAATAAAATAGAAATGTACGTCAATGTATATGTGTATATATTTGTATGTGAAACTTATAGACATTTAATGGTAGACAGAATATTGAGATAAGATTTTTTGTAGTGTGTTGAGGAATCCTAAAAATATTTGCGAAATGAAAAAAATGTCGCACACAACGTAAACAAACCTATAGCCGACACGCAACAAAAAAAGTCGTTACCCGTGTCGTTTTAAGCGTGCTAAGCAAATTTTCTCTCTTTATATTTCTCTTTCTCTCTCCCTCTCAATATTTACAACAACGTGCAACGTTCCGCCGGCGTGACGACATTAAATTATGTAGATGAGAAATGTTAAACGCACGTCGTGGGACACGTGAATATTTAAAACGCGGCAAATCGCACCAGCGCCCGGCGCGCGCGCCCGCGCGGCGTCGGCGGCGCAATCCGAAAAACAGCCCGTCTTCAAGGGCCTAGTAGGAATACTAGTCCCTTGAAAACGTGCCGTGACGAATGAAAGGATCAAAAAGGGAGCTGTCTCAAGAAGACCCTGAGGTGACGAGCGTTTCTATGTATCAAAATTTGAAATTTGCTATGTATAAACGTGTATTTAAGATTTTGTGATGACGTTCGCGCCATTAAAAAGATTTGAAAGAAGGAACGTATGATAAATGAAGGAACATATTACTGATACATAATATATATATCATAGAAAGCTAGTGTATATATTGTACTAGCGGACCTAGGAGTATGTGGCATGTGAGGCATCAGGCCTATGTGCTTATTTTCGCAAATGGGAGTTCACGTTCAATTCAATTAGAATAGAATAGAATGTTTGAATCCGAGCTCGCGGTTAACAAGTGAATAGGAGCTAGATAGAAAAACATAGAAAGAACACGAGGGCTGATGTCCAAGTGCACAAACTTCAATAGTGATAGAAAAGTGGATTGTTATAGGAAATATGATAAAAAGACCATATCAAATTTTGTAAAGAGAAAATATTGAACAATCGAATAATAAACGGTTCAGAGCCTGAAGCTTCTTTTATATAGTACTTGAATTTCTGGACTCGATCAAAGGTCTTAAAAGTACTCCGCCCTGAACTACGCCCTACGATATATATATAAATATTTTCAAAATTTGAGAGAAAATATGTGATAATAAGGATGATCATTTGCTTGTGCATCAACTCTGTCAGTCATGTTTCCAAAACTATCGGTCAATTTTGCAACCGACTGGGAACTAATAACTGGCAATTAACAGACGTTCAGTTCGAAGTCACAATTCGCTACTACACTAAATCAACCTGACGACTCACTTCAAGTTTTGGATTTTTTAAAGATTATATTTGAAATTATTATTAGAGAAACACTAATAACTAATATAAAGTAACTAATAGATTTAAATTATTAAAAAAAAAAATACTTAAACTACAAAACTTAAACGGTGCTTTGTTATTTCAATACTGATATATTCTATATGATGTAGGTATTATTGTAGTAAATTATACAAATGAAAATTAAAAAAAATATGTATTAAAGAAACTTGAAAATAAACCCGGTCTCCTTAGAAAATGTTCATTTACAACTCTCATAATTTCGTTTTTTGCGACATACAGCAGGTTCTTCCTATCTCGAAACGAGGGGATGACAAGTGCCGCTCTTTCTTTGGTATATACGTTTTTTGTGTTTTTATTTATTATTTTTCAAAGCGGCGGTATCGTTTGATACAATATGAATAAACATCATACCCCCCGCAAACCAGACGACCGCGCAGGTGCGGCCGCAGGGGAAATCTAGAATGACTGAATTTTTGTTTTTCGTAATGTTTCCAACGCCACGTGCTGAATTTTCGATATGTTATAACGTGTTTCTTTTTTTAGGATTTCCACAATCAAAGCGTTATACCGACCCGATTTTCGTTTACATAAAATATCATTGTCGTGACGTAGCGTGATGTATGTATATATATATATATATATATATATATATATATATATATATATGTATATGTGTATATATACGTCAATGAAAATATATTACGAAAAATCAACAACAAAACTCAAAATTATTTTACATTTTTTTTTTCAGTATAAAACACCTCTTTTGACATATCTGTGTGTCGCTTCACGTTGCACCACAGACGTTCGCTTACATAATCTTGTTATTCTCATCAAACGGCTCGAGCTTTAACCGCGCCACGCCGGTCAAGCGCCGTTGGGAGCTGTCAAAGATGGGTTGTGTCTATGGCGATGATGGCCAGAACTGCCAACTTAGCACGCTTTATAAGGTTTTTAACAAATGGTTTGATTCGATTGAATTAAAAGTTCATTACTTAATCCATCTCTGATCAGGGAACGAATCTGTTACAATTAGATAGAAAAGCAACGTCTCGATCACTCGGCTGGTACCGCTGAGGCGCATACGCCTTATAAAATAAGGAGCGCATTCTAGTTGTGATGTTCCACTCAAGCGGTACGCATTAAATGTTGAACCATCCATGAATTGTTGTTCTACACGATATGTTCATACTAGGCATCAACGGATTTTAGCATCGATTAAATCATTATTAGTAATGTAAATGCCCTTATTTTGCTTGTAGCTTTATACGTGTGGAGTTTTTTTTAATAAAAAAAATTCTCTGTGAGTCGATTTGGATTAAAGAAATAGACCAAATTTACGTTCAAGTTACCTGTCTGTCTGATAGAGTTAAAAATTCGAACAATAAGACAAAGTTTTTAAAAGGTAATTATAGTATTATCTATATAATTAAGAGAATAACGAGTATTTTGTCTCCAGCATAATTATATCGTAATGAAGGTTTTATAGTTAAATTTGTCATCGGATAGGGCTTGACTTTAATTTGTGCCTTTTTATGGTTTCATTGGTTTTTCGGCGATATTTAAATTATTATCTTCTATCTCAGGAACAATATCGACTATTATTATTAAATAAAGATAGATTATATATATACATACATATATAAACAAATAACATTATTAAAAAATAACAAAAAGGTAGAAAGTTACACAAATTAAACTAAAGAGTTTTTGCAATTTTCATTTTAATGCTTCACGGTCACATCGTGACTGCGGGTTGCTAGGACATTATTTACGCTTACATCGAACGCAATCAGTTTTTGCCGAATATTTAATTGTATAAACATAACTATAAGTATAAATATAAACAAATATATCGTCGGTTCAGTGCAAGAAATCATTAACCAACAAATGCAGCTTATCGAGATATTAAGGGTCAAAGATTGTTTCGCATATGCGAATATTTATGCTTATGGGAAAGCATTGCCATAAAAGGAATATTTAAAATATTAGATGCATTTTTAAGCTAAAATTTAAAATAAAAATAAATGTTAATACCAACACTGTTTATTTAAAAAAAAATCGAAAAGGCAGATGATGATTTTTAGCGCAATTGTTATTACTATAGGATAATATATAATGATATTTAAATTTAGACACAAACACCTTGTCAAACCAAACTAATAAACATTTACTACTAAATTAAACTTATTTTTAATTTATTTTTTAATTACGATTAGGTAGTTGCGTTCAACTTCTAGGTAATTAACGTACCTTAAAGATTTGAAAATATTATTTTAGTTTACAAAGTTTTATAATTTAGCGTAATTATTACTGCACTAATAGACTGAGATCCCAGGGCCTAGGTTCTTAGACTATTTGATTGGTAAGTACTTGATTATATTGAAACCAAAAAATAATTATTAATCACTGTTCTCTTATTCTCTTATTAATCGTCTTCCTCTGACATGTCTTTCATATCCTGTTCTGGCAAATAATCTCACCCGTCTTTAGTAAGTAAATTTTGAAACCAGGAGTTCTTCAAGAATATTTTTTTCAGAACACATTTCAACAAGTCTTTCTTCTTTGAATTTGTAATACGCATGGGATTATTATATGTCTTTTTTCAATTGGTATTGGCTAAATTCGAACACACGTGTCACATTCTGTAAATCATGTCGACTATATCTCAAGTTTGATACATTTTTGTCTGTAACAAGGTGATCTTTTCCTTATTGCAATGCTTTTCTTTTTTCCCCAGAAAGATACATTTTTTATTGTTAAAAGATAAGAGGTAGAGAGTCCGTTTTTCTTAGATTTATTTATCACAAACTCAATTTACAAAATTAAAGTTATAAGTTAATGATTTGAACGCACAAATACGATTACCACTTTATGATCACAAAAAATAGGCAGTGGAAGCAATAGTACTCTCTTGAAATTAACCCTCTGGACACTCAATTGCGTGTGGTTATAATACTCTCTGGATTCAGTGAAGTCTCTCGTAGCTAAAACCCAACTAGACTCTGAAAAGAAGCTGAAAAGTAAAAGAGGAAGACTTCTAGAATGTATTCAAGGGAACTTGCAAGTGCTAGACAAGTTGAACCCGTAAACCAAGCCTTAGGTACGGTGATTTTCTCAGGAGTGTACCACAAGAGAGCTTGCCCGCTACCTTGCAAGGTGAAAAGATAAACCAGGCCTTGAATACGGCGAGTTTCTCGTCTAGAAGTCACCAATAGCTGATTTGCTCAAGAAAAGATTGATACTGGCTCTAGGATGAGCCCCACAGGATGTAAACTCACTCACAGAAAATAGATTATGGCTCGAGGATGAGCCCCACAAGATGTAAACTCACTCACAGGAATAGATTCTGGCTCGAGGATGAGCCCCACAGGATGTAAACTCACTCACAGGAATAGATTCTGGCTCGAGGAGGAGCCCCACAGGATGTAAACTCACTCACAAGAATAGATTCTGGCTCAAGGAGGAGCCCCACAAGTAAAAGAGGAAGACTTCTAGAATGTATTCAAGGGAACTTGCAAGTGCTAGACAAGTTGAACCCGTAAACCAAGCCTTGGGTACGGTGATTTTCTCAGGAGTGTACCACAAGGAGCTTGCCCGCTACCTTGCAAGGTGAAAAGATAAACCAGGCCTTGAATACGGTGAGTTTCTCGTCTAGAAGTCACCAATAGCTGATTTGCTCAAGAAAAGATTGATACTGGCTCTAGGATGAGCCCCACAGGATGTAAACTCACTCACAGAAATAGACTCTGACTCTAGGATGAGCCCCACAGTATGTAAACTCACTCACAGGAATAGATTCTGGCTCGAGGATGAGCCCCACAGGATGTAAACTCACTCACAGGAATAGATTCTGGCTCGAGGAGGAGCCCCTCAGATCTGTATTTCACTCACAGACATTTGTTTCATTTACAACTCAAATATTCACTTACTTAGATGCTTTACTCAATGATAAAAATAATTACTCTCACTTAGAATCACAATAAAGAACGGTATAAAGCTTTTACTTTCACTTTATATCTCGATGTTTACTATAAGCGTTTGAAAAGAAGATTGACTCGCAGCGCCGAGTGTGCCTGCTTATATACTTAACTGGCGGGATTCTCGAATCGTCACTCCGAATGTTCTAGATGTGATTTGAGAGTTTTCTATTTTTGAAATTACTGGATTTTACGAATAAACTGAATAAAAATGTATGAAATTATTTTTAGAGTTATTTTCGCTTTCAGTTTTACTCAAATTCTATTTTAATTACTTAGATTTTAATTAAAAAGACAATAAACTGAAGAATTACATTCCAGAAATGTCATTTGCTCGAATTTTTTAAGCGCAGGCGAAGAGTTACCTTTTCATGCCAATAGATGGCGCCACATATTTAGTTTATGTAAATTTTTATTTTTTTCTTTACTTTAAACACTTATATTTTATAAGAAGACTCAAAGTCATTCTCAAATGTTATCAACTGTTGTAAATTTGTCCAATTTTTTACATCTAATATGTATTTCAGCATACTTCAACTCCACAGCTTTATGAGGATGCTTTATCGATATCTTTTTCTTAGCTGACATATTTCTATTAGAGCGAGCCAGTCTTAAAAAAACATTTAAAAAATCAATCATTGAGTACACAGGAATGTAATTCATTTGGTACTTAAGGGCACTATATACACTCTTCTTCCATATAACAGTATCCACGTTCGAAGTATTACTGCTCAATAATTTCCAAGTGACTTGTCTGAGCAAGACATAAGAACAATGACATGACCGTTTCGGTATTGTCCTGCGGATGTATTTGTAAAAATTGAAATTTCTGTAATAGTATCTGGAATTTTTTTATAATTCTTTATTGGTTACTTTAGTCTTGTAGCTTCGGCTTAATAATTAAGATAAAATATTAACTTTTTGAAAGTTGGTATATGGTTTATGTATGGTTACAGACTTTATGCTATAATAGTAAAAGCGAAATTTGTTTAGATAGAACTTTAGTGATTTTTGTGAAATACAGTATTCGAGCAGGCGATTCCAATGATATTAAACGCATTTAGTGATTTCGGGCACTTGGTGACTTCTTGCACTTAGCCGAAGATATGTTTATATTTATAGATTTATTATTTGCACCGAAGGTCACGCTAAAATTCTACTTACAACTAATCATTTCAAATGATACATTAATAGCTTCTATATCATTCGAGCATACGCATGTGTGCAGTTGGCGCATTATCTACATCGACATTCACCATTATCCCACTCACTTTTTCGTATTATTCTATGTGAAATACTCATTGGGTAGTCAACGTAATATCTATTAGAAAGAGATGTATGTTTATTAATTTATTTTCAATTTACTAAAGTTATATTAACGTGAATATGATTTTATAATAAGTGCATATCTGTTGAGATACACACGTCTGTTCACGTCTGTATTTCATTTTGTTCGCTGAGACGTCCGTCGATGAGGCACCGTCGGTCTCGGGCGTTCGATATTTGTTTGACCTCTTTTTAATATTCCACCAGTTTTTGTTTAAAAAGAAAGTGATTTAAAAATAATAATGTTTTATTAACATTGAATAAACAGTCGTGTCCCGAAGTCGGTCCGGTCGCGGACCGGCAATATCTTAACCCTCGATGACTTTCGGGCGATCTCGGAACTTCGACGTCCTTTGATCCGAATAATAATTGATTTCGAAGGCCCCGTTTTACGTTTGTTTGTATTGATCTTATTGCGCACGAAGGGAGAGTGATTTATTTATGCGAAGATGACTCTGCCCATTCTCATTTTGCATTTTTTTTTAACTTCTCGTTCAGAAACTCGAAAATTTTCGTCGGATTTGAATAGAAGCTATTTTGAGATAAGATTTATGAAAATTGAGTTTTCAACGAATGTCGAAGCTTTGAGGTCCCAGAAAGGACGAGGTCGGAATGTGTGCGTGTATATTAAGGTGGGTAAAAAAATTCAATAATTTTTTTTATCAACTGACACGGAAAAATGGGTTGCTAGACACTTTAACAAAGTTCTCACCAAATTAATTTTAATAGGAAGCTCTTAATTTTAATAGGAAGATCCTCTGTTTTGTAGTTTTTTAATTTTTTCTCAGTCCAATAGAAAAAAATTCATGCCTCACCATTAATTAATCGGACAGAAAAATGTTTTAAAAGAATTTTGTAGAAAATTTAATGTTCTATAAAAAAGGTATCTTTTCTGTAAACCTCACCATTTGAAAGATATTTAGAAGATTTAAGTTTGATTATTTTTAGAGAAATTTCATTTTTGTTTATGAATTTTATAACTCGACAATAAATGATTATTGTAAAATGCGCAATACAAGGTTTTGTAGGAAATTAACTGCTCTATAAAAATGGTCTTTTATGTTTTGGCGATTAAATTAAGCGTTCAAAAGATATTCATCATCAAACTTTCACGTGTACTGATTTTAAGAGTTTTTGATTTGATATTCGAAAAATTTCAATTTAATTTATAAGTTTTGAGAAAATTTACACGAATTTTAGTTTTTATCAACTGAGAAACTTGAAAATATTTTTCAAGTTTTTTTATGTGTATCTTTGTCTACATTTAAAAAAAGAAATTGTATATTATTTATCGCTTAATTAATTATTTATTATTGAAAAAAAGCAAAGTTTTCGTTATTAATATATTATGATATTATTCAGTATTACAAAAAAAAAGTTCAATTAGCTATAAAAATGTTTGTTATTTCAATTTACACTTGAGTTATTAATTTTTAAACAATCTAACTTCAAAAATTTTAAATAACCTGTTTTTTACAATTTTCAAAAACAAGTTTTTCAATAATGTTTTCCTACGTTCAAAACGTTGTTTGGGATGTTGTGTTTCCCTTTCAATTCACTCAAACGACATCTTTGAGAAATACATAAAAATTAACACTTTCATATTTGGTATATACGAGGAATATTGCAATTAGTGACTTACCGGATTAAAGAACTCCAGTATTTGTTTTGTCTCTTACCGATGCTTGAACGTTGACAGAACCGTCCCTTTCATTATAAAACGACTGAAATAATTTATGCTCCATGGCCGCAGTACATTACGCAATGCTCTACAAACTATGACAGCTTAAAGCTACCCACTCCTCTCGTGACAGTCTTCATAATATTCTATGTATATTAATATTAGAAGGGTGAGAAAGGCGAGCGAACAAGTTATTTCCAAGTGATAGAAGAAGGAGAAGGAAGAATTAGGGCAAAAAGATTTATTTCATTTTATTTTACGTTAATAAGATTTTTTAAATTACGATTTCGTTCTGGATACCCGTTCAGCCTCTGATTCGATTTCAATGAAACTATCTCAGAGGAACTCATAGTCTCACATAGGAATTATACGTACTGCCGCTAATTCTTATTATTATGAAATGATCACGCTCTCACTCTTGACTCCGGTCCCGGTTCTGTTCATAATTCCAATTCCGGACCGATATTGAACTTGAACCATTCTTAAACATTGGCTATTGTCAACAACCAGTCGGCATGAATAAAGAATTTGTTCTATAAATTGTTGTATGATTTATAAAGATATGTTAGTCTCTCTATAAATTGTAGCTTGTTTATTTTGATGTACAAGCTATGATATTGTAAGGTTTTATTAAAATGGGTTCCGTAGTTTTTGTGTGATTGAATAACAAATCTCCAAACATACAAATTTTCACTTTTATAATATTAGTAATTAGTATTTTGTTATTTATACACTTGCATCATATTTTTGTTAGTATGTTACGTATTCAAAAGCAATATCACCTGATGAAAAACTACATTATTAAATTCGCTCTTGTACGAATTTGCTGAGATAATTTCTCACGAATATTTCGTTTCTCGCATCTTCATATATAATGCGATATATCTATAAAATGAGTACAGTAGTGGCCTGAAAGTGCGTAACGCTTATCATATTATTTTTTATTTAGACCCTAACTAGATTTCTATTCGTGTTAGGGCGAGGCCATGAGTTTTTGATGGCATTCGACCGCGACACCCCAAATACCAAGTGTACGGCCGACCCGAATATGTTACACAAACGTTTGTTTAAAGTGTGAGCACTTAAGCGTTCGCAAGGGCTTAAAATGTTCATCAGCCTGTCTTTGTGTCGTCGGGTCGTGACATTTCAGCTCCAAATGCGCTAACGAGGTCATTCGTACTACGCCGCGCCGCGGCCCCTCGTCGCGCGCCACATCCTTGTTTTCGAGAGCTCAACACAATGCCGATGTATGCCTACTTTATCCTTCTGTATATTTTTATTCTGTGACACTTTTAGACGCCCTCGTATATATAAATAAAGTTAGCAAAATTTATTTCATCACCACAGATCAATAGTTCAGTAATTGCATTGATGGTTGAGTTTTAAATGAAACGAAATTTATTTTTATAAAGTGAACAAGAATAACGGTAAAACTGTTAATAATTGTAACTATTATTTTTACTCCATACATACTTTTCTATTGTACATGTCAAATGATCACCGATTAATAAGGTACGGATAAAATGTTGAAATTAAATCATTAAACCATTTGTGTCATGAAATAAATTCATACAGATATCACAAATCCTAAACTTGCACCGTAAGTTGTATAATTGTTTGATGGGATTTCGCTGCTAGGTAATTGGATCGATCGTGATGAAAGTTAGTGAAGAAATGCTTTGACCTTTGAGAATTAATATAGATTATTTCATATCATGAAAGACTGTCTAGCAATTGACGACTGTCTAGCTATTTTATTGCGAAATATTTTTCTTTAAGTTGCGCTTTAAGAGAAAATTAAAAATGTACAATATTTCTCGCAAATTCTGTAACGTATACACCAAACGATATTTAAAAATGCGGGAGATATAAAATTTGTAAGAATCAATAAGGACACTAAAATCGAAACGATAATCAAACCGGGGGTCGGAACTGACACGACAATCACAAATTGGATCTAAATCGGGAGAGGGACCCAGAGTGACTGCGGAGGAGCAGAGTTGAGATGTATTTGACGTCAGAGGAGAAAAAATATTATGTGTCAGAATGCTGTAGACGGAGAGAGCTGTATTACAGATCAACATCAAATAGAACTTTGGGAATCATGTGATATTGCAAAAGTGACTTAGAAACATTTACAACGAACCGAATTATAAAAAGTTAAAGATCACGCTGATTATAGGTATTTGAACACTGTTGAAGGGAATATTTCCCTAGACGACTAAGAAAATGCTTTGTTATTATTATTACAATTAATTTTATATAATTAAATAATTAATGTACTTAAAAATCTACACATATTAAAATCAAAGATATTAAGTTATGTACTGGAATTGTGAAAATAAAAATATGTACCCAGATCACCCTCGTATCGTATGATTTGTCACGATTTCAAGATATTAATGACATTATGAAGTGTCATTCATACGCAAGGAGACGATAACCATAGACAAATTTGAATTGCATTGAAAGTTGATTTTGAACCGTGAACGTCGATCCTTATAAAGGCCCACGATATCAATTCGGGCCGCGGGTTAAAAAGGGAAATACGCCAAGAATGCGTTCCGCCGTCAAACGTTGGGCGTAAACAGGGGGACAATGGTCCAGCTATGCCGGCCCCGCGAGCTATTTCATGAATGCTATGTCTCGGCTCAAAGCATGTAAAAACGTTTGGGGATCTTAATTCTTTTGAAGTCTGGAACGCAATTGTGTGACCGCACCGCTTCGGTTGTGTACTGCGGGAGATTAAATTGCGGAGCCTTCTGTGATAGGGTTTGTCGAGGCGGTAATGACAGAAAGATCTTTAAGACTACGTCCAGGGTCATTTTTATGTATTTGAGGTCCCGTAGCGAAGGAAAAGAACGCAACCCTTACGGCTTAGTCATGTCCATCCATCTGTCCGCCTGTTCGTGTGTCATTGGGACTCCGATATTTTATTATCGATTTTGATGAAATCGTACTGACAAGTGTCTTATGTGAATACACGTATTTTAATTATAAAATATTGTTTTGAGGCAAAAAACCTTTGCATAAATATAAAATTGTGAGAGCAAAAGGATTTTTATTGACGCATCATGGTGATGTTTCTACGTTTACTATTTTAAAAGTTCAATCTTAAATATAAATACGGTTGGTGATGTGTTGACAAAAACGCGATAAAATTTAGTCTTAACTTCGGAAATAATATTGAATTTCAATGATGTCATCATTATTTAATGTAAAACACTAATAATTTTGAAAGAAAGCAACTGCTAACAAAAAAAAAGAATGTGTGTGTAGCACTGTCAACACGACAGAAGAGAAACTTCTTGAATAATAATTCTTAACGGATATTAAAAAAAACAATGAGAGAATACAATTCTAAAAATCGGGCTTTGGCTGAGACTTGGACACGGTCGTGTATTTTACGTGAATACGTGTTCATAACAATTAATATTCTCTTTGAGTGAATTATATGTATAATTATTTATTAATACGAAGAAGTCCTTCGGATTTTTTGTAGTTGTAAACATAGTAGTGAAATGTGCACTACCTGCCACTAAATGTGTTTTTAATAATAGTTGTTCATACATAATCGAAGTCTATATAGTCCAGCGTGGATATAGAAGCGATTACATCATCCATTGGAATAGCCTCTATCGCCCCAGCTGCAGGTGTACTGGTGCCGTCGTTGATCTCCTTGAACGCCTTCGTTCTTTAACTTCACCGGCAGCCATGTAGTGTTGGGTATTCTTGGATTGTTCTTGAGAAGCCTTTTCTAACCCTATACGATACATACATTTTTATTTGGCTTTTTGACGATAATTGAATTGCATTATTTATTTAATTTTTTTATTTTTACCCTATACAATATATATTTTCTAGAACTTTTTGACATGATAACGTCTTATAAATCGATGAATGCCGACTGCACGCACGAAAAAGCATAACTCATTGTCACGTTCCGCCTGACCCGAGTGTGCAAGCGAGAGCGCGGAATAAGTGACAGAGAGGCACGATCGGCCTATACGTTCGGCTTGTGATGCATCTAGAGTTGCATGCTGTGAGCTACAAAATAATTATCACTACTAGATAATACAAAATAATGATAATTCAGTGATGATAATTCAATTCAATTCATAAAAGTATGCAATTTTTTATCAATGTTCTCTTATGATGTTATCACGTAAAATTATCGCCTGTAAACCGAATTTACAGACAACCAATTTTTCACTAATATTTGATATACGCAAACCATAGATTTTGACAAGAGCTAACGACTGAAACTCAAACGAAGATCGTAGCTTCTCCGAGTCAGAGTTTTTATTATAAAGAAGTTTTATGACGAAGCGAAGCGACCCTCTCAATTAAATTTTAAATGTAGACGATAGAAATGTAGCTGTAGCGTCAAACTGTATCCTGCAATTTTGTTATCATCTGTTTTTGAATTGCTTCCCACTATGAAAGGAAATTTAAAGACGTATTTACGTTTTTAAATTTATGATTTATGATTAAAAACGCAAATAATCATAAAACACAATAATAAATAACACAACGCGTGGTAGTATTTCAGCGTCTTACACGAAGATCGACCTACAACGTGCGCATGCGCGACACTTTCTTATTCTATCGCTTTGTATCGTTAGATGTAGTCACATCTTATGCTTCAGTCCCGTGACGTCAGAATGGATACCTTTCTCTTCTTCTCTCTACGTGTCACCTTTCTCCTCCATTGCGCAATGAAATGTGATTAAACGTGATGCGTTTTTGAAACTTCACTCTCAATTCTCATATGGTTACCCATCTATCTATAGAATTGTTGCATGAGAAGTATCGTCTCAAAAAGTATTATAATGTATGCACCTTTGCATATATTCATTCCATGTATTTAAGATTAAATGGTAACGATTGCTCGAGCAAAGCACTCTAAAAGCAGAACAAATATTACATATACTCTCTTTCATATTAATTATGCGAACAACAATGGCGACCTTAATGGGTTGTGGATCAATACCTTCTCGATATACGAGGGTCATACGTTCGGTTTTCAAGAACAATGCACAATAATATAGATTTGTTTTTTCTCACGTTACATTAATCATACGAAAAATGTAAAGTATCTCTTGCATGTGCATGAAATAGCCATCTAGCGTTTGCTTTTGAGGATCAGAGAAAACTAGGTCATGAAAGCTAGACAGAAATGATATCGGAGTAAATTCATCACATTTTCATCGGCATGCGAAGTAAAATGCAGGCGAAGAACGAAAGCAGGATTTATGATATCTAGCCGGTGCGGAGTGCATAGTAGGGAAGAAAAAATCGATGCCAGCGCACGCTGTGGAGAAATGGGAAACTGAACGAGATATTGATGTACTGCGGAGTAAAAAAATATGAAATGTATTGGAATAATAATTTAATTATATTGTGAAATAAAATGACCGATCTAATGTTATGTGCTGTGACTTATAATGGAAAAAATAATTGTCAATTTTATAAGTAGTGACAGTTAGAAATCATAAATATAATATTATTTTTTTGGAGTAATTGCTGTAAAATTATTATTTGTTATGTTATATTTCATACGAGAAAATCAAATAAACTTTTCCTTTTTATTAAGTATTGTTGAATTTCATTGGAATCTACAAACAAATTCAATGTCAAGCTATGTCATTAGGAGCTAAACAATGTAGACAATGAATTAAGCCCAACATTTTTCATTATTTTATACAGCTCAAATTATAACGATAAAATTATTTCATATCATTTTCTTTTTTAAATTTTCCTTACATATATTACAATATTAATTTTATTTAAGTTAGACTTACATTAGCTACTTTTTGTTAGCTTTATACGATGTAAACTAAATTAATTTTGATCCTTTTTCAAACAAATATCACTTTTCAATTAAAATTATTTAACGTAACTCCTAAATTAATCGGTTTTAATGTAGAGTACTAAGCAGATTAAAGACCCTTTTTTTTAAAGAAAACTTGTGATTCGAAAAAAAGAGTATACTTCCGAAAAGATTCCGATGGTCCTTAATGTTTGATTAACTAGTTAAAAAATATTTAACTAGTTTCGTTTAATTAAAATTACACATTTGATTGTATTCCAAACATTGACTTGGCCAGTTTCCTTACGGTAATAATAATAGGTTTAAAGTACAATCAAATGATAGGTATTGGACAGAAACCCGGATATGAAACTGACAATGTTATAGTATGTGTTTTAATTATATAGAAATAACTTTAAAGACAGTATAATTATATGATGCAAAATTTTGCAGCGAAAACCAATGCAATTTGATTGTTCGCAAAACGTTTTGAATAGTACTTAATTAGTCATTATTAATATTATACGTACTGCACTAGAAATGCATATTATAATATGCACTTATTGTAATAACAAATAATGAAAATAAATCTAAGGAAAAATGGCGGGAATAGCTCTATATATTTAAAGTTTCTTTATGAAGTGTTACAGTCGGAAGGTTTCATAAAAGTTCTTAGAATAATAGTTTAGGATTGGTTGGGGGGACTAACGTGCAAGCTGATAAACGCGTAACGAAGTTAAGTTAATATCAACAATTTTTGTGACGGACCGGGCGCATGCGTATCTAACGTTTAACGGCGGCGCCTCGCCAACTTAGGTCGTCGAAATAATAGCTCTGAACACTCGGTGTCTATAGAGGTGCAGAGCTTCACTTTCGATATGCTGATACATATGCTATGTACTATGGAATAGGTGCAATACTGGGGAAGTGCAGGCTGAATGCAGCCTGCAGTTGCATTCTTATACTATTTCTTGTAATTTCCGGATTCATCCTCCAGAGAGCGTTTAATTAGACGGGTCGAATTTAGACCAATGGAATCGAAGCGGTCCGGATCGCAAAATCTGTCCTCGATCGGAAGCCGTACCGTCGTGACAGCTATTCTATTTTCTGACATGATTCTGGGCCGTACCGTAACAGTCGCCGCTATCTGGGGCGCTCGCTCGTGGGGCTTCCACACCCTTAGCTGTGGGTGCAGGTACGGGACGGAGGATTTACTGTTGCCTCATGCCCGGGCGTCTTCTCGTCGGGGATACGACCCCGACGGTCCCTGTGGTTGTGGTTCCCTTTACGGGAATCCAGTCAGACATCTAGTTCTCGCAGGTTCAGTTTCACTAATTGGGAGGAGGCGTTTTAGTGATTTCTCTAGAGAGCGGTCGGCCGCTCGGCGACCTCTCGTGCGTCGGCGCGATGTTCCGGAGGAATTCATGTGGGCCTTGATCAGCGAAGTCGAACATCCGGCGGGCAATGCGCCGGATGAATTCCTCTACGGTCTCGATACGGAGGTCGCGAGCGATAACGTCATTTAATACATACCGACCCGTTCCCACGATCATCCGTAGGGCGATGCTCTGCTGGGCTTGGATCCTCTTCTTCTGTGATGTGGAGCAGAGTGCGTACCATGCTGGTGCCGCATATGTTAACCGGGAACGTATGTAGCCCTTATGTAGGGCGAGTTTGGCCCTGAGCGGCAGGTGCGATCGGAGCACTGGGCGCAGCATGCTCCGCGCGGCTCTGCTCTGGTGGATAACTTGTTCCACTTGAGCGGCCATGCGCATGGAGCAGTCAATCTGAACGCCCAGGTATCGCACCTTTGTCTGCCATTCAACATCCTGTCCCCGGAGTCTTAGTTTCAGTGGCATGGTACGCTGCTGGCCGGTCAGTATGGTGGCCGTCTTCGTAACGTTTACGGCAACTCGCCATTTGTCCAGCCATTCTGGCGATAGGTCGAGGACCCTCTGGATTTTGGCCGCAGCCAAGTCAGCCCGACGGGATGATGCGAAGTACGCACTGTCGTCAGCGTATAGCGCGAGTACGACGTCCTCCTCCCAGTCCTGTAGTTGACCTGCGAGAGTGGGGATATCGTCCGTGTAAACTCCGTACAGGCACGGTGACAGACAGCTGCCTTGCGGCACTCCGGCGTGGATGGGTCGTGGATCCGAGGTCGCGTCCTCGACTGCAACGAAGAAACTGCGACCTTCCAGGAACGACGCTACTGTCCGCACGAGCGCAGGCGGGATTTGTGTATTTAATAGTTTGAACACCAACCCGGGGTGCCACACTCGGTCGAACGCCTTCTCGATGTCGAGAAAGACTCCGACGGTACGACGACCCCGGTTGTGCTCGGCGGCCATGTGGTGGAGAACTCTTGCCAGCTGGAGCGTAGTGGAGTGCCCGCTGCGAAACCCAAACTGCTCCTGTCTTGGAGTCAGATGGCGAAGAAGGCGTCGCAGCGCGATACGCTCAAACAGCTTGGCGATGTGGGACAGCAGCGTGATTGGTCGTTGGCTCGTTGCTAGTCGGGGGTCCTTGCCTGCTTTTGGTATGGCGATGACACGGCCCATCTTCCGATTCTTCGGAAAGTGTCCGGTCCGGAGTATGCCGTTGAATAGCCTGGTCATCGCTACCATGGCCCTTCTAGGCAGTTGTCTTATGGCAGCAGTCGGGATCCCGTCTGGTCCCGGAGCCTTCCGTTTCGGCAGTCGGGAAATCATCTTGCCAGTCTCGGCCGGGGAAACAAAATAGTCTCCTGGCAAGGGCGGCACCGGGGCCATCAGGAATTCTTCCACCCGGCGTTCCACCTGCACGTGGTGCGATGCTGCCTCTGTTGTGTCCGATGGCGTATGTGGCGTGAACTGTTCCTCCAGGTGCTCTGCCTGAATTTCCGCTCGATCTTTTGCGGCATATCGGCGTGTCCCTGTCTTGTCGAACAGGGGGCATACCGGAGCTGGTGATCTAGTCAGGCGGCGGCATAGTAGATGGAGCGATTTCCAGTCCTCGCCAGCCTGTTCTATTGTCTCTTCCCAGGTGGCGCCCCTGAACGTCCATACCGCTTGCCGCAGATATTGTGTGATATGATTTAATTCACACTTGATACGTGGACATCGCGTTCTCGCCCACAACTTTTGAAGGTTGCGTTTGTTCTGGAGAGCGAGTTTTAGATGTGGTGGGAGGTCCCATCGGCGACTCGTCTGTGCCGGGAGGCGTGTGGTCGCCGCACTGTATGCAGCTTGCACTTTTTCAGTGAGACGTTGAGCGGCAGTGTCGACTTCCTCCGGGCAGGAGAAGGATTTACCGATGTGGAGCTCCTCCAGCGCACTCCTAAACGCGTCCCAGTCGGTGCGATGAGTTGGAGGGCGGGCGGGGGTCATGTGGGCTGTGGTACCAAGCGTGATCAATATCGGGAGGTGCTGCGTGTCCATATCGTATAGCACCTCCACATAGATCGTATACGGGAGCTGATGGCAGAGCACGACATCCAGCACGTCTGCTCTGAATCGGGGGTTAGTTGGGATGTGTGACGGTGTGTCCGGTCCTATGACCTCATACCCATGCTGCTCAGAGTCCTGCAGCAGTTGTCGACCGGTCGGCGAGATGACTCTCGAGCCCCAGGCGAAACGGTCCGGATCGCAAAATCTGTCCTCGATCGGAAGCCGTACCGTCGTGACAGCTATTCTATTTTCTGACATGATTCTGGGCCGTACCGTAACGGTCGCCGCTATCTGGGGCGCCAGAAAGACTACCGTCAGCGCTCGGCCGCCCTACCGACGTGAGGGCCGCCGACGTCGGTGCGACGTGATCGGCCTTCTGAAGGATTACCGTGGCGTAGACTGCATACGTGTTCGATGCATTTCGGAAGTAAAACTAATACACACTCATATCTTTATTTACAAATAAATCGATACATACAAAAACCGAATCCATTAAGTGCATTTCACTATAAACCGCACCGAAAAAGCGATGTTTTCTATATACGATTTACGAGTTAGAAACTCGTCTATACAAACTATATGACTGAAAATAAAATAGTAAATATGTTCAAGCCGTGTGCACCTCGGGGTGCGCATTAACGTTTCCGTCGCGGAAAATTTTTGAAATATCCTCATATGTACTGAATAAATATGAATAGTTACCTATACCCTGGAATCTTCCAAGGGTACAGGTACGAGTTGTATTTTTATTATTCCATTGGGTTCAGTTGATTTCAGTAATTTTATCGAAATAATAATGTAATTGCTTAGTTTAATTTAGTTCTAAATGAAGTTGAAGGGAAAGGGCAAAAATCATTTCGATCAAAATTCGTTGGCACAAAAAGAATTTCTTACTAAGACTAGTTATTCATCCCAGAAAGAATTGATCTTTCAGTTATTTCACAATAATTCACTATAAAATACGAATATGTGAATATGGCTGAAGCCGGGAAACGGGTGAAAAGAATTAGATAGCCCTAATTAATACAGTACAATGGAAAAAGAAAATAGACAACAAAGAGAAATAAAAAAAATTTTTACATATGTCTATATTTTATTCTAATTAAAGTAAATTTGCTTGGCATGTAATCAGCGTTCGTACAAGTTCTGAGACTAAATCATCCTTTTTTTTGAAGTCTATGTCCGAATACAAGATTTAAAAAAAGACGCATAAGAAAACTTCAAAGCGCCAACTCGAGATCATTAGTGTGTACGATTAATTAAAACCGTCTAGGGATTAACGAATCGCTCGTACCCACTAATTATTCCTAAAATTAATTAAAATCCGACGACTCGCGACACAAGAGTAAACGAAAAAAAAAATAATTAAATGGACGCTTATTAGTAAATAAAATAATCACTCGCGACCATTCACCGCGGGAGGGGGGAGGGGCTGTTGCTCGATTTCATGAAACTCGCGGGCGCCGGCAGAGGAAAGGGCCTCGAGGGGCGAGGGGGGAGGTGGGCCCGGGCTAATGCTCGGCTCTTGTAATTATTCGGCAAATTATAAAGTTTCAAAGAGGGGGTTCCCCGCCCGCCGCGGGCCGTACTTATCGCTCGCATTCCGGTCACGTGCTCTTTACGCTTTGTCAAAACTGTAAGTTTTCCCGACTGCGCGTCGCGTCGTCGCTTCGTCCAATTTAGCGAAGGCGAAATTACGGCAGCTTTATGTTCGTGCGAGCGAAGTTTCAGGTTTTTATTTCGCCAATCGTATTCTATTCCGTCGATGGACGGGCGCGAATCAGGGATCGGAATGTCCGTTGCCAGCTCTTGAGTACTCTTTTCATTGTTGTATCGCCATCTGGAAATTGACCATTTGATAATGCCGTTTTTCCACTCGTCGTCCAATCGCTATCGATCATAGTTTCCTAAAGAATATAGATAAAAATAACTAGAACGAAATTTTCACACCGCTCCGGTACGGTGAGACAAAGGAAATACAAGAACATTGCATTAATCTATGTCTTTGTTACGGTAGCGTTGTTAGATCTTGTGATGCCATGTTCCTTCTTTGATTGTGTCAAGGGCACATTTTTAGTTAGCGCCCAGAATGGGACGACAATTGAATAGCATGATAACTTCATGTTCTCGAGGAGATATCTGTTAAGTTCATTTCTAAGCCTGGGTAGTGTCTTCAAGGGATAAATGCTAGGGCAGTATTGAGAGGAAATGGCATTAAATAATTCAATTAGTTTTTTATAAATCGTGTCAAATTTTTAAACAAGGTTAAAGTAATATAACTTCTAAAGCATTAAAGATTTACATTTTTTTAAATGACTAATAAGTTGTATATGTTAGAATTAGAATCAGTTAATACATTTAATTTATACAATTAATTAACGTAGAATTAATAGCTCTTACCTTAAAATCTCTTGATACCTTGAAATTTTAACATTGCAAAGATTTGTGGTACGTCTAGTAGAAAGTTTACAGAATATTACTCATTAAAAAAGCCTTGAGAATGTTTTGATAAAATACACTATTTTATCACTTGTACTCTAAGAAATTAAAAAAAAATACATGCTGAGAATTTAAATGATTGCAGTAAAATAATAAGTTTCCTTACCTTATACTTATATGGCGTTAGAAAAGACTCTGATCTCGATTTAACCTTTATAATCAATTTGTATCAATTAAAAAAAAAGTGACAGTAATGCCTTATAGTCAATTCCAAGGGAAGGCGTGAATCCGCCGCGAAGCGACCGAACCGGCGTCCAAGAATTTATGAGAAATAATTTAAGTAAGTTACCATCAAAAATAAATGGTGTCACAGGTGTGCTAATTTTTTCTAGGAAAAAAGTAATGTATAAGCATCGTTTGTGTTATGCATTTGAAACTTGTAATTACTGTTTCTTTTATATTCAATAAATCTATAAACAAAATGGTGATTGTTGCTTATTTTTTAAAATAAATAAAATTAAAAAAAAATGGTTCACGTAAGTTACCTATTACGAGAGCTGTGCTATCTTTGTAGAGTTCATCTTGCTCTGTCATTTAACTCCTAAATTATTTTCTGAATAATCTATAATAACCATAAAATGTCACCTGTTTTTTAACTTCCCGCTAAGAAAATTGAAAATTTTCTAAAATTTTCGAGAGGTTATTCCATCATCCCTGAGATGATGTCCGTATGTCTGTATGGATGATGTGTGTGTGTGTGTGTGTGTGTATGTGTGGATGTATGTAAGTCTCTTATAACTTTTAAACAGCTTGACCGAATCGAGCCCACTAAACAGCGTTCCAAAGAGTTTCACCAAACTTAGATTTCTTGAAAGTTTGAATCGATTTGGACCCGTAGATTTTGAGAAATTTTCAAAAAACTGAGAAAAATAAAATTTTAAAAGTGGTTTTTTCCAAAGAACTTTAAAATGGCTTGATCAATCAATCCCAAAATCTAATCAGCTCTTGACATATTAGAAACACGTCGATTGCCGCAAACCGAGTCAAAATCGGTTGATTCATTTGCGAGAAATCATTGTCGAAAGAAATCGAAACAAACCGTTTTTTTACTCAAAAAATCGCGTCAAATCCCGTATATTTTCAAGTGTTTTAAACTCGAAAATAGCGGGAAGTTTCAGGGTTGGCCTACAGGGTTAACCTATTTTTTTTCGACATTCAGATTTATTATTGCGATCAGTACGTTCACAAGTCAAGTACGATCAACTACAAATATCTCAGTGGTTGTGTAGTTATTTATTGTAACACTGTGTTTCGAAACATATGCATTCTCCTTTTCTTTTCGTCTTACCTCGATTTTTGAACCCTCCAATACGGTCTTTAGGTAGCGCTGATGACATTTGTATAATAAAATTGATCCACAACTCAAACTGTGATCCATATGACTGCTGATTCATATAATATTACAAAGATACTTCTCCAGCCTGCATTTACAGTGAATTATTTTTGTGTTCGCTACTGTATTTTTTCATATGCATGCAAGGTGAATTTAATTGTAACATCTTGCAGTTTTGGCGAAAAAGGAAGATCAATTAACTTACAATTTTTAATTATCGCATTTTTTACAGCTCCAATACTACTTTTATGTACATAATGTAATGTGGATAATAACAATGGTACGTTAAAAGTCTCCGTCCACCCGTGCGAAGTCGGACCCTAAAACCAGTATGTCATATACAAAAAGATGGACACAGATTCCAAAGTGTCCGCCGACGCCGGCGCTCGCCGCGAATATATAAAGGACGCCCTTAAAAGAAATAATACGCGAATCGTTTCACGAGCGTCCGCGATGTAACCAGAAATGGAATGCAAATATAGGGGGCGTGCGAGGAGAGACTCTTTATGCCGCGGCACGGAGCGCGCGCAAAGAAAGGGATAACTTTACCCGCTTCGGCGGCGGCTGCGCAACGCGTTCGAGATCGTGCGGATTCTATGTTTATTTGTATTGAAATTTGTTAGTTTATTAGACTTCTTAATAAAAGAAACATTAAAGCTATTCGGTGGATTATTTTCTGTTTTTGATTAAATTTTATTACTTCTTGTTTGATTTCTCCTTCAATTTGACGAGCAATTAGTTGTATGTAAATAATATATATATTTTTTAAATTGATTCCCAAACGCGGCCGCATCGTGTAAAATATGAAAAAAGAAACATGAGGCGTTATACGAAACCCGATAGAAGCGAAGATTACTACAGACAAAAATTATAAGAAAAATGAAAAATTTTATAACTGTATTTATTCTCCAAATTAAAATACTATTTAGTCGATTCGCCTGTGTTTAGGGTCGAAAACAGTACCTTTTGGTCTAAATGTGTCAGCTACTGAGCCGCGACACCACTACTCACTGAATTGTCCTTGAAAACTCCTTGTGCTTTGCTTTTAAATGTGTCGATGATTTCTCCACATTACAAAAAACAATAACGTTTATCCAGTGGTCCGTGTAAAAGTGTAATTCCTGTGTTTGTCAGTTTCTGAGGAGGCTAGACGCAAGCAAATGAATGTACGACTGAATTTAATCACATTTCCTTTTACGAAGTTCGCTGCGTATCCGTCTTGGACAAGCCTGCGTGCAATTGAACGTGTTCAGTGCACAAAAAGTGGTATCGAACATTCGTTGTCGAAATTTTATTATTAAACTGTGTTGAAATAAACCGAATTTTTATAATTGTACCGAAGAACACAAAATGAAGAACTTGCACAAGTTTTTTTAGTGCATCGTAAAGATTTGGAGCGTAAATAAAGTAGACGAAATATAAAAAAATATCTGACAGGTACACAAACAATTTATTTAGTGCAAAGCAAAAGTTTACATTCTAAATTCGCGAGAAAACCCTCACTATGTCACGTAACTTTGTATAACGTTAATTTTTATTGGCTCTTGAATATTAATTACCTACATTGAAGACGACATATTTTTAATTTCCTTTAATATAATACCAGTTTTTTTTTTTTATTAAAGGTAAAACTCTTCAATAAGTTAAAACGAATCTTATAAATAGTACTCGGTGACCTATTTATTCTTTTTCCGTTAATGCTCTTCCAATTCTATCAAAGTTTTTGGAAAGTCATTTTTAATGCTGACTCAAGAACCTCAGCTTAGAGAAAAATGGATGAAAGGAGTTAGAAGAGAACGCTTATCTTCTACAAAATGTGCTGCAATGTTGTGAGGATCGTTTTGACGTAACTTATAAGTTACCTTATAAGTTACGTCATATAAGTCACCTTATAAGTTTTATTTAAATATTTATCTATACTAAAATAAAACTTAACCAAGTAGATTCCCACATCAAGTGTATAAAATAAACTAGAAAGAAGTTCCTTTGAAATCCTGTCCATTTAAAATTTTTCATAAATGAAGAACGGTGTTGAAAACTCAAAGAAATGTAAAGGCTTGTAATGAAACTTTTTTCCATTTTATGGATATATTTTACGTAATTGTTTTTTTCCCACATGATAAGAAAGTTATTTTAAAAACTACAAGTTTTACAAGCTAAGAGACATCATCATCATCATCATCATCATCATCATCATCATCATCATCGCTCGACCTTCAGCCAGTCGCAATGACTGAAAGGGACAAGTCCCGATACACCGAAGGGAATGTAATTATAGGAGTGTAGGTTCTAGTCTGGATTAAAAGTGACGGGAGTGTAGAGCCAGCCGGTATTCGTACAATCTTTAGCCAGAAACTGGATTCAGGATAGGTAATAGATACTATAATGTGTTAATAAATACAGTGTGAAAAGGCAAGTTTCTTCCATTTGTCTCCCGTTCTCCGTTTTCTTTGCTTGGTGCAGAACTTTCAGTGTTTGCTTCTGGAAGTTGGCGTGGTTCATCAGCAATTTTTTAGTTTCTATGTTGCTCTTTGCTAATGTGGCCTGTTCCCTTTGGTTTTTGTTGTGATAAGTTATATGTGTTCTAAGATAGTCCTTTTTCATAAATTTGTTTCCTCAGTAAATCTTCATACTTCATTTTCTTTGCTTAATATAAACTTTCGGTGCTAGTGAGAGTTGGTAGAGTTCATGCACAGCTTTCCTAATCTTTAATTTGCTTTGTTCTTCTTGGTTCTTATTATAATAACGTGTCTATATTTACACGTACGTATAAGAAATGTGAAATAAGTTTGTTTTTCCCGTTCGTCTTTTATTCCTCATTTTCTTTACTTGGTGCAGAGCTTTCAGTGTCCGTTTCTGCGAGTTGGTATAGTTCATCCACAGCTTTTATCATTTTCGTTTTGTTCTGAGCTAATGTGGCCCATTCTTTTTGGTTCCTATTGTGATAACTGAAGTCTTGTCTGAGTGAATCTTCCCATGTATAAATAGAACGTCCAACTTTTCTCTCTGTTGTAGTATATCTTAGAGCAGAGTTAAGTATGTGGAGTTGGTCTCTTCTCAAGAGATGACCATAGTAGCATATTCTTCTAACCTTGATGATTTTGGTGATTTTCTTTCTTCGAGGATTTCTTGTGTTTTCAGTTTAGGTTGATTTCTTGCGGCTTATAACATATCTTTCAGGATCTCTCTTTCGCACTGTCTCAGTCTTGTTCTATTTGACTTGGTTAATGCTACTACGTTCAGACCGTATGTCATGGAGGGAGAGATCACCATTTCTTAAATCAACTTGGCGATTTTCCAGGGCATTTTAGTCTTCTTGATGAAGGGGATGAAACATTTCGCATGATGGATTGCTTGTTTACATCTTGCCTTTATCGTGTCTCTTCGACTCAGCTCTGAGGTCAGGTACATACCCAGATATTTAATTGTGTTTACGGGAATGATTAGGACTCCATTTATTTCCTGTGTTTGTTTGGCTATGCTCTTGTTGATTGGATCTCTGACTAGCATCTTGGTCTTAGTTTCATTAAGTTTTAGGCCCACTGAAATTAGGAGTTCATTTAAGTTCTTCATTATATTAGTAAGAACTGTGGTACTATCGCCTATAACAATAATGTCGTCTGCAAACGATAAAATGCGGAGATTAATTTCTGCATCCTGGTCCAATCTTACTTCACTGACTAACTCCTCTAGAGTTCTTAAAACGTCGTCCAACACAATGGTAAAAAGTCGAGGTGAGAGTGGACATCCTTGTTTGACTCCTTTTCCTTTGGTGATATTTTGGGTTTTTTGTCCAAACCATAGGATGGACGTGTGTCCTTTGAGACAAGACATGATTCTGTTGGCTAAATTAGTACTGACCCTTGTTCTCTGAATATCATATAGAGCACAAAAGTCTACATCTACATCTACAGAATCAAACGCTTTTTCTATGTAGAGTTGCAGTACATACGCAGGCTTACCTGCCTTCCATTTTTCATCCAGAATTCGTCTACATACAAATATGTTATCGTCCGTCGGTCTGTACCTCATAAAGGCTGCTTGATAATTACCTATAGCTTCGATTTCTTCATCTAAAAATTTTAAGAGGTAAGTGGCATAAATTCTGTAGCCTGCATTGCAGATTGATATCTTATAATTTAAAAACTATAAGTCTTACAAGCTAAGAGACTTGTTATAAAAATAAGTTATTAAAGAAATGACTACTAAAGATAAAATCTCAATTAGAGTGTGCGCTCATATTGTCCGACTTAAAGGCCGTCATAAATATCATGCGTTTGCATACGCAGTACATTTCTGCAATATTATGAAAATCCTCTTCAAATGTACTTGCACTCCAGATTCGTCGACAACCTCAGAAAATTTCAGTACCGTAAGCTCGGAGCTTACAGTACTGAAATTTTCGGGGGAATATGGAGATGAAAACCCTTGAAAAATCACTGCTCAATTGTATGCTAAATAAACTGCCTGCGATGGGGCCGGCTCGTTTATATCTAGCTTTATGGGGTTTTTATAGACATTGAACGGATCCTGAAGCTTATATCTAGGATTATATAATGGCAAAGAGGTTGAACACGGAGAGGGTATGGCAAACAATATAAAGAAAAGGGAGGTAATTGCGGCTTAGTGTTTTGCCCGTATACAAAATTTAGAGATGTGTTTGATATCCGATTAGATTATTGACATTTAAATACTTGTAAGAAAAGTGTTATATATTTTCAAAATCTGTTTATGAATATTCTGTTTATGAAGGATTATGAAAAATATTTACATTCTCAAGCTTAACAATATTTTAACCAAATACCGTAATAATAAATAATTAAACATGTAGATTGAATGTACGTCTAACATGGGGTAGATGAATAAATAATCAATATACGGAATAAATAGTTGCATAATTGTTATAAGCGGTGAAAATTTATATGAAGCTTACTTAGAAATGAACTTATCAAGTTCACATATAAACAAATCTAAGAGTTAATTTAAAAAGTCGATGGTGTAAGAAGTACGCCAGTATTTATACATTTAGTTTCTAAAAATTTTTCTCACAATTCTAATTTTACTAATACACTGGAATAATTCTTTAGTGGCAGCTTAGATATCTCGTCGTATACACTTTTATTGCAACTCTTATATTACGTAAAAAATGTGCGGTAGATATCAGAATGCAGGTCAAATCGGTTAGGATCGGTATACAGATTTAGTTGATAAATAAAGTCTCCATGAAGAATTGGCATAATACCACTATTGTATTCTTTTATTAAATTAACGTTTTTTAATAGACTAAATTTCAAACTTTTAAAAATTCTTACTACCTAAATGCGTTAAAATTCGTGAATAAGTTCATGTGCGTAATAAAATGGGAGTTAGCTGTACGAAAAAGGCCCATTTTTTTAAACTTTTCTGTAAAATATGTCGCACATCCTCATTGAGCCACGGCTTAATTTATGCATTTCTAAGTAGGTAATTATTACGTTACTATAATGTTTTAACCTCACTCACGTTTCGACTTGTTCTTTGATTTTTATGAGGACAATTGGCTGTTATAAATTGTGGACAATTGATAGCAGGCAATACATTATGAGAGAATACTTACGACAGCTTACTTCTATAATTTTGCATAACAATAACGTTATTCGTTAGTAGTGTGTTAATCACAATAATGAATTACTTACTATAGCTGGCGTTACAATGGGTGTCGGACATCAAAGCGGCAACGACATCAAACAGCCGCGCTCCGCGAGTTTCCGTTTGCAAAACAATATAAGACGTCTCGCTAGAAAAAAAAAAAAGTAATTTCTCGAAATTCTTGGCGGGCGCATTGTGTCTTTGTAGGAGGGACGAGAGCGGACACAAAAGATGGCTGACAATGCCCGGGCTCTTTGTCTCTGCACAAGTTTCAGCCCGCGATGACCGGCCGGCTCCAGCGCTATGAATTCATTTTGCAAATGGACGCTCGCGGTCTAGTCGCTGCTCGGCCGCGCCACTTCCGCCATCGATCGCGATGCACTCCCGACTACGTATATTTTGTACATCGGCCACGTTACGGATCTCCGGCGTATTCGGTCCCGCTAAAGTTGGGGCCGTTCGACTTCGTGCACGATGAGAATCCGCAGCCGTCCGCCGCCGCCCCCCTCCAGAACAATAGCGAATGTCCGGCGGACGTCGGCGTCGATTCGGCGACTTAGTTTAAGAAACATCGGTAATTGTATCAAAGGGGCCGTTTAAACTGGAAATCGCTTTTGAGCCGGTAAGTCGGTTAGCCGGAATTACGTCTTCCTTCCAATTTGGCGAATTCGGCGAATGCGAAAGCGCCCTAAAATTAAATAATAGAAGCGTACTAATCGCCCGGCGCGGCGGCGCCATAGACAAGAGGAAAGTGCCGAGGGATGAGTTTAGTTTTTAATGAAACTCTATGTAGGGGAAAAGTCGTTGTGATTGCAATTTAATAATCACTTTGTTCGGTATTAATCACAGTTATATTGTTATTAATGTGTCTAATTTTAATCGCCTCGCTCCTGAAGCGTTGGCCCTAAGCTTTCCACTTCGGCCAAGTGTTGGTTGGAGACTTAACTGTCGTTGTCAATTACTAATGTGTAGATAACATCCGGCACGGATGGATTAAAGTATCATTTGAGGCATAAAAGATTAAAGAATCATTTTCGTGTGTCAGGTTTTATCTACCTTACCGCTGAGATATATCGATCTACGATCTTTTCATTTCATACTTTAAGTTTAAGCCCTCCGCGCTCGCCCACTGTCAGTTGGCAATCGCTAACGATCGCCGGCACAAATACGATGACAAGGTTTGGAACTATAGACTTAACGTGATCCTCGAAGCACGGAATGAGGGATTTAATTTGACTTCAGTAAAGAACTCATCAGTCAATTCGTCCGAGTTCAGATCGAAACCGGCACCTCCTAGTCAAAAGCCGATCCTCTTACTACTGATCCCTCACTGCTCTATTTCGCAAATCGTTTAGTTTAAGTGAAATTAAAAACACAGGTCCATGCTCAGAAACAAAATCGGTATCTTTTTGTTCGAAGGCAACGCTTCTGGCAATTATTTAACCACCACGTGATTAATATATACACTTTTTAGTTTTACCCATTGAACGTCCACAGCAAGATATATGCGCCATTTCTATTTATGGCCAGCGGCTTTCCCTCATAGTAAACCAGTTTTTGGAGCCAGTGGTTCTTAGATCCAGGTCTTCTGTGATCTTCATGATTACCAACATGCTTAAACTGATAACGGTACCGTAAGTCATTCAGTATCATCTTTTTAGTACAGCTAACATGAGGTGTTTTGTTGTAGTACCTATGCTTCACTACTACGAGTTGATAAATAACGGTGGTGAGACCAGTTTTCTACTCAAGTAAACGATGCTGCCGCTGATAGATTTTCAGCTGTCGATGAAGATTAGTATTTTTTCTTCACAATAACTTGAATAGTTTACAATCATCTAGAACTTTAGAAACATAATTGAATCATTAATTTATTACATCTAAAATTTTTTGTGATTAATTATTGTTTTTTGGGTTCTCTTATAGGTTTTAATTTCGTTGATTTGTGGACCATCAAATATTATACCAAACCATCTGATGCCTCTTGGCAAAGATTAGGAGAAAATTGGATGCTCGTTGGCTTAAAACTATGTTATATGAAAATAAGTCGCAAAAGTCGGTTAACCAGTTGAATTTCGGTGAAACGATGGAAGCATTTTCCACACAGACCACTTTCTGCGGCTATACGTAAATGATATTAAAATGGAGCAACGTCTGGAGAATACGGTGAGTAAATCGTTGTCTCTCGCAGCTGTTGGTGAGTGCTCGACGCGTTGTGAGGGCGGGCCTTATCGTGCTATGAGACGGCACCGGCTCGTTTTCTCCGTTTTTCTATGATTGCAGTGGCTAATTGCATTAGATGAACTACGCTAATTGTAACATTACATAAAATTTGTGATACTTTGAGGTCGACATATCGTTCACGCTGATCCTCTTTTGGATGCGTCTTTCAAAGCAAACCATCTTTCAAAGACAGTAAATAGGATAGGATTTGTTTTTGTAATTCTTAAGTGAAAGTTCGCTTAAAACTTGTTAATATCACTGCTAAAAAACAATTATTTCACCATAGAAAAACTACCATCAGCATCTGTAAGGACATACGATAATCGTTTGGGTTCAGCTTCCATTGGCATTTGACCTACTGTGATCTATTGGGTTCAAACTTACAGAGCTTGCGCTCGCAGGTGTATTTACAATTGCAACGTTAATTACTATGATTCAAAGCAAGTGACCGATGTATAGACAGAGGCTTATATTTGCATGTAAATGATCACCAGTTGATGTATATGAAATCCTCGTCCTTCAGGACCATTTGAAGGGAACTGCATATCCTGGTTTTGTTGAAATGTCTAAAAGTGATCCGAACTCGTGCTATACGTCATAATAAGTGTTATGACGTATATTAAAACCCAGAACAAGTGTTCTAGGTCTTAACTTTCAGAATTAGTACTCAATACTTCTTATTTTCAAGGACCATATTTATTGACCTTCCTTAAAAGATTTAAGATGTATCAAATTAGCTAAAACAAAAATAAAACAATTCCTTATAAGCATTTAAAGGGAGTTCCTGCGTTAGGGTTTTCGGCATCAAGATTTTCAAAATATATCGCGTTACTAATAAGCCTTGCACGAGATTCGTTTAATTATGCGTAATACCTGCAACATAAACGGCTCTATGTCGAGAGCTTTCACGTAAAGATAACACGATTAATACGTAAAGTAGCTCTCACAATTTCGCACGTCGTCTGGTGAATCGTGCAGTAATAATATATCGATGGTGAGCTTTGTAAATTGAGTAAGTTCACTATATAAAAGTTTGTTAGCGCGAGCGCCGATGGCTTAATGCAGGCGCCTTGTAATTACTCAGCAAATTATAAAGTTTTAATAGAGCCCGTCGCACCGCCCGCCGCTGCCTCTCACTGTCTCTGTAAATTAATAATTATCATTTGTGGCACCTATTACGGGCGCCGGTCGGCGTCGCTGGGCGGCGCGTTCTTGTATGTTTGAGCACTCGCGCGCAGTCGACTTCTGGACGAGGATTGAAAAGCGACACGTGAAACCGCATCGTTATTTGAAAATTTTTGCTGAACGGATAGGAGGCGCCAAATGATGGTAGTGTTCCTTTAAAAATCTCTTTGTTATGCTTTTAGAATGTGATAGACGCAGAGACATCTCACGTTACGTCGAGAAAAAATATTGTTGTGTTTACACGCACGTGATTGTCGATCAACATACGTACATATTAAACAATTTTTTATAAGTAGGAAAAATAAATAAATAAATATTTTTAACTAAATAATAATGAGCACAACAACACGATTACCCCGAATTTATCTAAGTGATTTGTCTTTTATCTGTTATTGCAATCTTTACGTCGATGCGTAAATCTACCGAACTTTCGGAACGTAAATTTGGCACAGAATATCGCTAGTGTAGCGTCAGAGCAGTAACAATTTTCATTTACTAGTTCTAAATACCAATAACGCCAGTAATATGTAAATAAGTAATTTTTGGTTAGGCTTTACCAGTCAAATTCTCATTTAAGTAATGTAAATCCATTGAATACCTTTATATTTAACGTATTTAGTATTATTATTTATTTGGTTATTTATTTTTTAAGTTAATATTCTACTTACTCATCTTTGTAAATAATGGAACAAATAGAATATTTATGTAGTGAAATTACCTTCATTTTCTGTTTGTTATAATGGTAAACTCCATCAATAACTGCATTGCGCCACATTTGGCGTTTACCTTTAACAATTGTCTAGACGCATTTACAATGTTCTGTAGTCTCTTCGAGGCGTTAGATTGTTAATCATAAATATTTGACGGAGGAATTATACTCACTATGGAGTTACGGTCCGGACACTCAGTCTCCTGAAATGGTCTTTGAGTAACAGAAATCATAGGTTTGATGCCGAAGGCACGAGATTGTCTAGCTCCATGGTTTTCATGGGGAACACAGGGATCAGCCTTTGGTCCGTTTCTGCTTTTACCTTACATTAATACTTTAATTATCCTTGAATAGATGTTCATGAGATGGTCCTGTTTGTAGATGTTACCTCATAGATATTCAAAGTTAAAGGATAACCACTTTACAATGGAAATGTGAATATACATCAAATACATCCAAAGTTGACAATTTGTATGCTGAACACTACATATCACTGCAATAATGGACGCGGGATCAGAATTCATTAATACTAATGTGTCTTCTGGAATTACTCTAGATAATAGACTTCTGAAATTTTTAAAGGGACTTAAATTTCACGCTCGGTTTTCTTGAAGAAAATTTCTTTCTGGACAAGTAATTCTTAAAATTTTATGATGTATTCAAAGAAATTATTTTCTAACTTACGAAATGAAGATATTTGGACAAATTGTTACTACATTACATTAGATCGTGGTCTTTGGTGATAGTATTAAACTTTTATTCCTAAAGCTTCAATTAATATTTACAACGAAAATAGAACAAAAGCTGGGCTTAGTTGGAATTATTTTTCGATGATTTAAAGATATAAGCTTATATGTTGAATATATTGGAACTGTTCCACATAGAAGAAAAAAATGTTATTTTTAAACATACGATCATTTCTTTTAAATCATAAGAAAAAATAATCAATTTCCATTGGTGTTTTTGGATAAAGTGAAGAACACATTTTTATACCTTATATCTATGTACTTGGTTTAAGCATATTCAAAGCATCTATAAATCCATAGAATTTCGAGTTATTTTTAAAAAGTTTATGTCCAGTTTAGTTGCATTCGTTACAATTTCTTTTTCATGAATGATACTCACTTGCCGAAATCCTAATTTAAAAGCGATACAAACAAGAAATAAAATCTAGGTGAATGTTATTTAGACATATCTATCTTTCAGCAATTTCAGGGGTTAAAAATCATTAGTAAAATACGACTATATTGGTGACTGATTGGCGTCTGTCCCAAAATGTTGTAATGCTACCATTAAAATTTACTCAGAAATCACTGTATATGATATATACACAATGAAAAGAACGTAAAATAATCTCTTACCACAGGCCAAAGAGGATAAGGGTGTTATGAAAAGGGTTTATATAATGTCAAAGACACCACGCTGGGCCAAGGCATCTCTGAAACTGCGTATTATACGTACGAAGATCCTGCGAACTTTCTTCAACGTACGTACGGAAAACTTAGACGACGCTCTGTATAACCTTTGAAGCAAATTATCATTATTCCAATTTTTATCCACTCAATACTCGCGGCTGGTAAGATTTCTTTTTATACAATTGGGATTTTTGGAAAAATGACATATTTTATTGAAAATAGAGTAAAAAAAATGAAGTAAGGATTAAATTACATTTATTATGTTAAAAAGTATACAATAATATTTTTATAAGTCATCTAATGAAACATTAAACCCAATAAATCTCATAGGGGGTCATTATTAGGGCAACATTGGAATTTCGTTTTCATACTTTGAAATATCAATTGAAAATGTGCATCCATCCAATTTTTATATTGGGCAATGCTTTATCGGCTCACGAGTCATTGTGGTGTACGAACAGGTGTTAATAGAACTAAAGGTCTACATCAGTGACGATGATGTCACACGTGGAAAAGGGGATCATGCGAGTGAGACGAATAAACATACCCGAAGGTGCGCCTGGCAGATATAATCTGTAATTCGAGATGTACAATCGGCGACGTAATATGACGTGTGCATCTCTTCCCACACATTAAATTTTATCAAAAAGGGCTTCGCTGAATAGCGACGCCCATGGCAGCTCTTCAAAGAACGGGTCACTTTTTGTTGAAAGTATGTATAAATGAGAAACGACGTAATAGTAATATAATGATATATTGGAAACTATCTATGAAAAAAAATAAAATTGATCGTGTTTGAAGTTTGAAGTTGTACTTCTTTCGCATAATTAAAAAAAATGTAATTTGCATATAAATTTTTTATCGAAACCTTATACGCAATATTTCATTATTTTTTTCTTATGTAATTTCTTACGCATACAGTTATATTTGTTCAATAAGAAAACCACATAGACAATTTTTTTTTTCTTTACTCTCTATGTTTGATCAATCTTACGAGATATATTTGTTTCATTAAATGTACCTCTATCACTCCATTTAATTGATTTAACGGTATTAAAGGGTATTATTTTTTTTGTATCCACTAATAACAACTGTGGTAAACATAATTTCGATCCCGGTCTTAATCTCGTCTCGATCTAGATCCAGATACTTTGATTTAACTTTGAATGCTAGCTACCAGATGGTAAGTAATCACTGGTGCTCATGGACACTTGCAACCCTAGAGGAGTCACGAGAGCTTTGCGGATATCTTAGGGAGAGACTCCGGATGAGAAGATACTGGAATTCTCACTTCCTCGACGAAAAGCAACAGCAGAAGCTGTTACTTCATGTCTGTATTCTCCGAAGGTGAGGTATTTCACTGATCGAGCCCGGTCATTTTCTCAAAGCCGAGAGCGAAGCTGATTACATCTTTTTGTTCGATTCCAATGAAATGATTTGATTTTTAGGGTTTCTAATATTCACTTAGAAACCCTAAATATTTTGAGATAAAAAAGTGTATATATGTAACTCAATAAGCTCCTGTACCTTTCAGTAAAATACCTATCGAGACCGGTTCAGCTGTCCCTAAGATTACCCCGAATAAACAGATAGATGGACAGACCAAAAATTGAAATAGGTTCGGTCGAGCGCTCGATACGTACCAACAAAACTATGGACTTAGAAAAACGTAATCCTTTTAAAATCACAGACGGAAACTTCAATTTTATTTGTGTGCTAGAGTACAAACTTTCGCATTCGGTCGTGAAAAAGAAAATCAAATTACCTAATGCGCGGTTCGGACTCGAAGGCGAGATGAAGAAGCCCAAAGCTAAACCACAGAACAAAGGTCTAAACGCATAATCCCCGAGGTCCGGCCGGTGGGAGCCGGCGGCCGCGCGCCCGCGCATTAATACCGGCGCGGCACGTCGCGCGCGCTAAGTAACATACGAGCTGTCTCACTTTTTCCGAAAGGGACAATATAATATCGCATTAAGCGAAGACGGATGGCGACATTATCTAGGATTCCATTTCTCTGAGGGCATTTAAGTTGAGGGCGCTATAAAGTGTTGCGATTTGTTCGCGTGCTTTCGCTGAGCTTTTGTTATCTATATATTTCTTTTTCAATGGCCCGGCCAGAGCTCGCGGGTGCACCGGCGAGCCGTTACGGTTCTGCAGAGACGAAGTTCGTCCATTAAGTCGATCATTGCATGTACGAAAAGTCTGCGTCATTTCTGTACTTTATGATTCTTCTGTACAGAAACTAGAACAATATCCGCTCTTGCAATTTGAATATCGAATTCATCACCGAACTAGGAGTATTCAAATTAGAAGCGACCAGTATTCGAAGTAACTTGATATGTAAACCTCTAAAAAGTTTGTTATTTTATTTAATTTATTAATAATTAACCGTGTTCGCGGGTCCGCCTCAATGAGTTTAGAAGGAATTTCTTTATTCTTTTACATCTAGCGATTTCTCTTTAAATGGCGACCGCGACCTCGGTCTACTGTTAACACTGAATAAAAAAGAGTTACAATTGCGCGTAAAGATTACAAGCAGTAGCATATTTTTACAAATATATTTTTAATTAAGAAAAATATATCAATTTTAACATGACTACGAAAGATCATTATTTCAGAAGACGTATATAATACTTACATATTTATATAAATTCATACACGTATATATTTATTTATGTATATGAATTTCGTTTCGTGTAGCTTGTAAGTTACTTATCAAAATTCGAAAAATAAGATGTCGTTAGCTGCGTCTTACAGTTCCCTGTGCTTTGCGATGTCATACTAAATCCAATATGTCAAATATGACTTCCTTAATGTTCAATAAGGAAAAATATTATAGCAAATTGAATTGTATCAAACAAACCTATAACTTATATAAAAAACATATGTCATTTCACTGTAACAGATAAAAATATGTGTGAAATAAAACGTTTCAATTAAATTTAGTTTTCAAGTCTGGAATACCTTTATATACGACAAAAAAAGTGCCAAAAAATAAACATAAGTTATAAGATTAAAATCCGACTACGGAATAAATAACTAAAAAGTATAAACAAGCTAAGTGTTTTGTCGAGAGGCAAAGTTTATTGTCATGTGGAGCCATAGGTGTTTTGGAATGTAAATTAGTGAATAATATCTAAATAAAAGTTCGACACTTCACGAAATTAGCTGTAATTATTCTAGTATCTTCACTCAAAAATACTTAAACCTATAAAGACTTGCAAAAAATAAGTTCCTAGTGACATAGTAATGATTATTCCACAAAATATTATTAATAAAATACTAAGTTTTTTAGGTTTATTTTGTTTGTTTTATTGAATTAGGAATAGAGTCGTTTTGGTGTATTCATTGTTGTATTTGATGTTAAAATACGGTTTTGTTCTATTGTGTCAGATTTAGTTACAAAATATTGAGTGATTTAATAGTTTGATCATAATTCGGTGAAGATTTTGAATGCCTTTGATCTCGTATTAATTATTCTTATAAAAATAAAGAAAATTTAAACAAGTTTCTTCTTCGTTAATTAAGCATGTTTCTTCTTTGTTATCAGGCACTACAAGGTTGTTCTAGTTGATCATTGTTTCTTAGGCCTATTTTGTAGTAGGGATGTAGACAGAGATTACAGATTTCTAATACTAAATAGAAGTAAAAGTTATTTATAACATTCATTAATTGCAAAGTTCATCTGTCTGTCGATTTTTATTGTCTTTTCTGAGATTTTAATCATTCTATTGCCGAGTAACACATTTAAAAATCATTTTATTTTAGTTTAACAGGCCTCCACGTTGACAATATTCGACGCCAACGACTCAAAGTTTTCTTTAAGGCTATGCAGTTTAAGTGTTAAGTAATTTAAGTTGGCTTAAGTTAAAAACTCATTGGTTATTCGGCTGTCGTCGTAATTGAACCCCGTATTTTCTGATTTCAATGTCCCCAACCCTCAGGCACTACTGCTCATGCTTTTTAACGTGTGACTGATTTGGATTTGCATAAGTTGTTCTAGAATGACCCTTGTCTTTTTATTACACATTTACTTTCATGTAGCTTTTACAGGTTACGTAAACCTAACCTAAATGATAAATCATTTCATGGAGTCCTATTACACTCTAGTCACTATAAACTTCTCAAACCACATCGCTATTCACATATTTTTTCTATATATTCAACTGTCGGTAATGCTTAAACTAAATTACACAAAAATTTAATATACATACCGACCTTCCGCTTAAAAAGTCCTTCTGTCCAAGGTGCAAGTTCCCTATAAATGGCTAATGAAGTTGGTAGCTAACAAGAATAGAGCGTGTGGATCGTCATTCACTTTAATTTCAGAATTTGCTCTATTTTCAACATGGTCCTCGTGTTTACAGTTACTTGTAAAATTATCAGTTAGACTATAATAGTACACAGATGGTTCCACTTGTTCACCTCTTATTCCGATATTGCATTTAGTCATCCTTTTTTTTCTCTCTCATTTAATTTAATCTCTTTTCTTTTCGTCCATTTTAAAAATCACCTTTCGCATTTTGCAAATTGATAGTATAAGGTTAATTGGTTATATTATGAGCGTACAAAAGGGTTTTGACAGATACTATCGCTTTCTATATATTATCACCCATTTTAGTATATATTCACAATTCCATATTCGTTTTTACAACCATCCATATAGTAGATTGAACAATTATGGTGATTCTGAGCACCTTTTTTGTCATCCCCGTGGGTAACAATACAATTAATGTATTTCCTGTTTACTTTAACTCAGCTCCTACAATCATTATATCGCTCACATACACGAACAAAGTTCTTCACAAACAATTTCGCTTCACTACAGTATAAATTTCTTCCAAATTTACAAAAACAAAGAAAATCTTTTTGTCTCTAGCTCAAGAGTTTCCTTGATATATTGCTAAAAGTTCGTATAACTGCAATATTCGCTCAGTAAAAAAAAAAAAACTGTTGATATGTGTGGTTATATCTAGTAAAAACCCATAAATTAAGAAAGAAAGTAGGGAAAAAAAGATACTAGAATTCATCGTTAGTAGTTATTATTTGCCTTGTAACTTAGATCTTTAAACAAATAAAAATATTTTTTCTTGACAACAGATTTAAATGAAATGAAACCTATATTCTGCTCTAAGCCAAGCTCTATCTACCCATCAAAATCACATTAATATGCGTTCAGTTATGTTAGAGATATACACGAATAGACAGACATACATAAAAAAATGAAAAATCTTTGTTTTCTCTTATATTACATTTCTATTGCCTTCCCATATTCATATTTCATGCATGCTTTCAATATACCGACAAACCCGATACTAAATATCGTGTAATTCGTCCAATATTTGAAAGCACAAAAAGAAAATAAACTAATACACAGTTACTAAGAAGGGTGATCTCTCATTAGCTCCACTTTTCCTTTTTAATGCAATGCATATACCTGCAATGCATTAATAATTAGTCTAATACCGATAGGTATGTACCATATAGTAGTAGGTACTATATAATAGTAGGTACAACATATTAGTAAAATAGTAATAGGGTAGACTGGGTATGGTTGTGACAATTTAGATTTGATCATCCATAGTTTTGCCTATACGCTGGTTAGATTGACAAAAGATACTGATTATATTAGCGTACATATTTGCCTTCATATAAATACTAAAATTTTGTCGCTAGATATAATAGTTATTTCACAAAGTAGTTACAGAAAAAGTGCCTATTCTGTCACATTCGACCCCATGCCAGGGGCGGTTGTGACAGTCGATTGGGGTCAGTAGTGACGTACATAATACTCAAATATGGTTTCAAACAGTTTTACATCTTTATTTAAATGAAATCAACGTTACAAATTATTTGTAAGTACTTAATTATTAACAAATGGAAACAAAAACATATATCTTGAGATCAAATACAACCTTAATAAAATATTTAAAAATATGAAAAACTTTAATGAGTTTCTAGTTCTTAGCTTAGCTCCTAATTAGAATCATCACAGTTGTGGCAAATATAATTGTGACATCCGTCTGTGCACTCTAAGAGAGCCCTGAGACTACTATTTCCTTGGCATTGCACCCATGTTACTCCAGGTGTACTATCAGAATAATTTTCTACACAAACCAGACAGAAGTATTCCTTTTCATCGTCTGATGATATCCACTTTACTGTGGGCGGCGTACCCTCATTGTAGTAGTAGAACCTGTACCTTCATCTTCATTGGCTTTATCTCATTTTCTTAAGCATCTCAATAAAGACATGCGATTCACTCCATGTCTTTCTGAATCTACACGTAAAGAAGTATCCTGTTTAACATCTCTATAAGAAGCTGTATAGTTAGATAAGTCGCTCTGACTTCTCTGAGTCTTCTTCACGCGTTTTCTAGGCATCTAAAAGTATAAAAACAAGCTGTAACATATTTCACAACCGTACCCAGAAAAGCAGTCACAACTGTCTCCATACTATCTTTAGAAATAAAACTTATTATTAAGACAATATGAATTAATTGTTTGAAAAAATAACTACTATTATTTTATCTACTAAAATCTAACTGATAATAAAAATAACAACACAATAGTCAATCTGTAAATAAAAAAAAACAATTAATAAAGAAAATCAATTAAAAAAAACTTACTTTTGGTCACCAAAATAAAGTATGGGTCTTCGCAAGCGATGTTTGCGCGGAACGACTGACACAATACTGTGAGACGCATTCGCACGTGCAAGACGCGTCTCTCTTCTAGTACCTTTCGTCTCCCGTTGATAGTTTTACTAATACGAGCTCTGTCACTTTTGTACCTAGTCTACCCTAAATACCTACCGTATGGTAAGTATGATAAATAAATGAAAGCTTCAATTTTCATTTTCTTATAGAATATTCGTATTTTTTGCATAAATAGATAGAAGCGAATTGTGTAATGTTATGTCAATAGAAATCATATTTATTGGAATAATAGATGTGATTTGTACACAGAGTGACACCAAGATTTCACCATAAAGTTCCCTTTTTTTATATATGGCGGTTGCATACTCTCGTGAAAAAAAATTTAGGTTAAAAGTTTTGCTCGCTCGTCAAGGACTAGTGTAAGTGCATGATCGCAAGTTTCGAATTAGCATAGCGTTGAAGTTATAAAGTAAAATAGGGTGTAAATGCTTCTAGCTAGAACATTGTTTTAAGTGTTCTTGTAAAGATCTTGCAAAACTCTGCAAGACGTCAAAGTCATATAAAAAAATATTCAGTGGAATGTGAGTTATATTGATATTAAATTTAAAATACAATAAAATGAAGATGTCGTCTAATATGAGCCGTAAATATGCACGGAATTATTGAAAACGCAAATTAGAAGAAAGCTCGGTCAAAAGACATCCAAGAAACCTAAAAAGGCCGAACAAATGCGAGAGCTACGACAGCGCAGAAATAAAATAAGCAATACTTGTTATGACTTTATCACGACTTTTTCACGAAAGATACACGACCCGGACTCAATTGCGTCTTTTTTGTGATATTTTTTCTGAAACCTTATAAGGTTATAATATTAGTTTTCACAAAATAAATAAAATGAAGGCATCGAACTGTTTCTTGATATATGTAATTTATAACTAGATATTTCAAGGGCGTGGTTTAACTGCAGATGCGGAGGAGAAGGATGATGTTCCCGTTTACATCACCGACAAAGAGCACATGATCGATGAGGACACGAATAAGAATATGAATACTAGTATATGCAAAATATAACCATATATTGCACCATTATTCCGAAAAAGAAATATAGAGAAATCGGTCACCAATTCCGAATAGCAACTTTAAAGCTAAATTATCAGGGTCACTTTTCAAGTTTTAAGTTATTGAGAATATTTGGTACATTCGTATATTCCTTTTATGTTATACTAATTTAAGTGGTTAATAAATGTATACTTAAAAATCAAATATGTAACTCATACATTTAACGAGAACGAAGAAAATACAAAAGTCAATTGTCATTAATGCATCACCTTAAGTGTCTGTGCGTATTTAGATTATACCTATGTATATTTTGAGAACAGCGCTTTAATTTCAGTAGTTAAATACTCATAGTAATATAATAATTTGATGTAGTAGAGTCACGCTCTGGCCAACTTGGCGGGAGCATAAAAGTCAGTTAACTCGTACGATGAGATGCCACACTCCCACAGAATATAGATATGAAATAGTAGCTTTCTCAGTTGCGTTTGGTTCAATGAAGTAAGAGTTCCAGTGTCCCACTCCCCTTTGTGTAATCTCACTCTCCATTCCCAAAAGATAATCTATTCCTTTCCAAAAGGGGGGCAATGCGCTGGTGGCGTCCTTGGGTTTGCAAGTGTTCATGGGCGGTGGCGATTGCCTACTCTTTGGTGACTCTCACAAATATTTGCAGTCCGAGGCATACAAGCAGTAAAAGTCTCGGCAAGTTAGGAAACATGAATCTAATGGTTTCTAGAGCGCTACAAGAGAATAAACATGTACACGAGCGCACGCACATATATATATATGCAGATAAAAAACATTGCCCTATTTGCGTCGCGCAGTCGTATAATAAACTCTACTAAACTCACTTCCTAGATTTGTGCCACTGATTATATATTATCGTCATACTACTTGTATCGGTCCTAAATACCATCGACTTTCATTTCAATCATTTTCGTATCCTCAGTATGAATATACGCCGATGCAAATGTTTCGTTTGCATGCTTTAGTACGCTGCTAATATGTGAGCTATCTGAAGAAATGATCATCGAGTTACGATGAGCGGTATACCGACTGACGATACCGGTTCGAAAGGTCAGCTCGACAGCTCAGATCGGCGAAAGGTATTGTAAGTCGATTTACGTACGTCGATTTTCGTCGAGACGGACCACGCGTCCGCTCCGAAGATCGTCACGTGAATAGGCAGAATCAAACGTAAATTTTATTATCATAAATTCATTACGGCAGCCGTGGGCTCCGAACGCTTACGGCGTACAATGTGACGACTTCGGCATCGGCATCTTCCGCGGGCACCGTCAATATTATTATGGTAATGCGGGCAATTTCAATAAAAGGCCCCCGCCGCCCCCCCAGACCTAACTCCCCGGCGCATAAATCTAAGAGACATGTGCCAGTTACTGCGCGCGCGGCCGGCGGGCGGCGTACACAGATTTTCTACCTCACAAATTTGAAAGAAATATGTAAAGACGCCTTATTCACTTATTGATTCTTTTTCTTTATTACTTACGCTCACGTTCTGCTTAGGCCGGAAATGTGATTTTGGGGAAACGGTATACGAGAAGATAGTGGATGGTGGGCATATAAGTAAAACCATATTGACGACTTTCTGCAATGGATGTTGACTCTGGAAGTGTCTGTTAGTTTTGACTGACCGTGGAAGGTTCAAGAATAATATTTAGTGCTTACAGCTATCGCAACTGCCTATATCATATCAATGAAATTTTATGCGCTATTACCGTGGTTGGTTCTGTCAAAAAATCTCAAAAATACATGAATGTCTGTCTAAATTTTGATTAATTTACTTTGAAATAATAATATGAATAAATGTTAAATATATATGGACTGAAATATTTTATCGCCAACTTTTTGAAGTGTTAACTTCTTTAGCACCTCTGCGATTTGAAAGCTGATCAAACGAAAAGGCATCGCTAAAAAGAAACGACTGCTCCACTATAGCATTTAGTTTGCGAAATAATGAGATGGGATGTCAGATGAGATAGAATGCGAGAGACAGAGATACGTGCGTGCGTGTGCCTTTTGTTGCGTGGTCATTTGTTGAAATTGAAAACATGGTGTCTGAATAGTAAAATGTAAAATAACTCTAAAACTTGGTACCCATACTATCATAAATAAACCGCATATTTGTGTTTTTTTTTCAATTAAGGTCAACTTGTCATGAAAAACGAAAACGGTAAAACTCGTTTTATATATTTTCCAATTACATTTATATGACGAGGTGATCAATATTTATTATATTGTGTTGAGAGTTATATTACACTCAACAATAAAACTTATAATCGGCAAAATTCCTTAGTAATTGAAATAATTGTTAGTCGTAAGATTAGATTTCTTCTACAAAAATAAAAATGTTTATTTTTGTAGAAGAATGTATAACATGATAAATTTCAAAGAGTAAAATATTTTCTTAGTAACTTAATGTTTCTTTTCAAAAAAGTAATGTACTTTGGTACTCAATATAATAGTTAGGCATAGTCAATAATTCATTATACGCTTAAAAGGAAACTCTGTAAAAAATTTATAAAAAAAAAAACACGAATACAATAACGATATAGGTATATAAGTGATCCTGTCAAAATAGTGCTGACGTAAGAAAATGGAACAGCAACTGAACATCGAAATCGCTCGAAATTCATAAGTCGTTCTTAAGCATAAAATAACTCATGATACTTCCGCTCGAGTTCGGAAAGAAAAAAAAATAGAAGCGGTCCCATTGAAAGCATAAACGTTAAATTTAGGAACCTTTAACATATAAGTGCGGTACGTAAAGTCCGAGAGAAAAATACCGAGCGCTGCGCCCCCACGCGGCCTGAATGCGTAATGTAAGCGACTCGCCTGGAACTTTCTGGACACGCGGACTGACGAATTTTTTGTCCCTGTTTGTACGAATAATTGTCCGAATTCGTTTAACGGATTCTAAATATTCGGCATAATGTTATCGCGGTCATTAAACGTACGTGCTGTAGTTCTTATTGATTTTTTTTTATTCGGAAATATCTTGAAAGTTAATTAGATTTGCATTAATTTTTATTGCATTTAATTAAAGCGATAAATGTCAAGTAATATGTTTTGAACTGTACCGTTTTAACAAATATCTTTCTTATTAGTTAATACGACACTGAAACACACGATACCTTTAAATGCAATTGTATTTTTCTCCAGGATTTTGACGTGACAACGTCTTATAAATTGGTTTGCCGGGTGACACTTCAAGAAACTGCGTTACGCTCCGCTCACGTTATGCGCTCACAATGAGAGCGAGTGAGAGGCACGCGTCCCTTCCACTCGGGCATGGTTAGCCCGCCTAAGAGCGAGACAGACATAAAAGTGAAAGGCACGCGTCCCTTCCACTCAGATAGGAACAAACAAGTTAAGTAAACGCTGTTTCATTGTACGCAAATGTATTGCAAGTTATTGTATGTATATTTGTATATAAATACGTATGTATGTGTAAAGGTAAAAATAAAATTTTGTTAATATGAAATTCAGTGCGAGATTCTTTGTATAAATTAATGTTTTAAATATAATTCTTTGTATAAATAAATGTTTTAAATTGTTACTATTATTTCATCCTTCTTCCTACTATACGAATGAATATTCACATTAAAATGATTTTACCACTCAAAGTCGTTGTCACGTAAAACTTTCGCCCGTATACCGACTTTACAGGCAACCAATTTTTTTTTTTGCAATATTTAATACTATCGTTGTTGTAAGTACTGAAACAGGTGCCCCCTGTCACATAAAAATTCTGTTGATCATCGACAACCAAAGATGAAATCTTCTGTCCGCATGAATAAATTTCACCCTTACTTAAAGTCGTTTGCATATATTTGCGCGGCGCGCCATAGACTACATCACGGGAGCCCATTCGATTATGCCAAAGGAGCTATCGTTAAAATTTTCACTTAATGTAGGTTTCTGTACCACCTAAACTTAGGTAGGAAGAATTAAGTGGAATGCTGAATTAAACAAAATACAAAATTTCACAAATCAACGCTTTACCGTCAAAGTGGGGGCTATTACTTGAACTGTAATAGAAAAAAAGACGAGATATAATAATCTAAATTATATTTTGCTTTTTTTTTGCCAATTTTACATTACTTATAATGTTTTAATACATAAAAATACAAACACTTATTTAATATAGATATTCATATATCATATTCAAAAGGTTTTCCTTCACTAGTGGCCTACCATGCCTCGAACTCATAATATACAGAGAAGAATTCAACCTTCTGCCGGATAGCTGTTGTGTTAGGCCGATATGTACTTGGTGATTTAGATGAAATATATATTTGAATTATTGAGGACGGACTGACGAAAGAAATCTATGCACGAACGTGTGAGATACAAGGATCAACAAGGGATGGCTTAAAAATGAGAACCGAACTGGTGGTATATTTCAGAAGAGCCAAATTTCGACACTGATTCTACGAGCTGGCATGAAACGTTCGACAGATATCAAGGAAGCAGAGAGATATGCAAAGATCGTGGCATGTGGATATCTGTGGTAACTGTCTACCCTTTTGGGAAAGCGTGAACCTATTATAAAACGTATTTATATAGATATATAAAAATACACATACATAGTTCATTCGACTTTCATGAGAAAACACGACCAAATCTTCCATAAATTCGATTTTAAGCCAACTCGCAAACATTTTGAAAACACGATACGATTCACAAGAAATTTACAATTTTCCGTCAAAAAAGTATCATAGGGCGGGCGTGGACCGCGAGCGCTTCCAGCTCGAAACTTGTGCCGGGGCGAGCGGCTGGCGGCGCGCGCGGCGCGCTCTGGAACTTCGTACATATTTGGCCCCGACGCCCGCCCATTAATAATCCGCCGGCGGCGGCGCAACTCCGCAAAAGAATATTTCACCGTTGTCGAATGAAGCTGTAAACTGGCAAGAATCGAAATTACCATTTGAAAGGGCCACCCCGGACCTTTATTTAAAGTGAATGCCGTAATTTAGGGTTCGCGGCGTCGCATCGGCGCCCTACCGCCGAATTAAGGGCACCGGCGATTCGCGTAATGTACTATTATATCATCGGCCGTACGCGAGATGTTTTATGCATGCCGTGGACAGTGCATGATTTATGATGTCGCTATTGCAACGCGTTATCACCGATGATGCCAATGCGTTGCTCACGCAGCGACGTCGTCGATGCGTACTGAAATATCTAGACGAGTAAGAATAGACAATTTGAAGTTATCTATAAATCTTTACATGTTAGAACTCTCTCTTACGAATCAGAGAGAAGCGCCTAACGGGAAAGGACGTCTGTTTTAAGGTTTTTTTTTTTTAATTTTACGAGTACACTAATACATAACACAGTTTCTATTTACCGTACATACTATACTGCAATCGCTATATGGATTGTAATGTATACCTGTTTATACATTTACAATAACTGCTAATTGTAGTCCATAATAACTGCTAATTGTCCATAACTCTAATTGGATCTAAATTGGATATTGATCCAATTAGAGGTTTTGGAGTGACGTAAATCCTCATCTGCGTCCTATGAAATAGGCGTAAATTTTGTTCTGCTAAAAGAAGATCTTTTAGAATTATATAAGTTTTCAACTTGTTTTAAATATTCGTACATATTATTATGTTCAACCGCATTTCGTATTTACTTGACATTCAATGTGTTTAGTATCAGTTATTGCACTAAATTGGTGCATATGTATTTAATTGCTTGGACGCTCGCACACCAAGACTGAGATAGCGCAACAATTGTTACAGCAGTTGACATCACTAATATTAGTGACGTAAATATAGTTTTCTCTTCTTTCAGCCCTACACTGTTTTACGTCCGATGCCTCTGTTGGCGAATCTCGAAGGTGTTGCTATAACTGTTATCAGAATCGCAAACAAAGTTTGTGTATTCAATATATCATACCGGAACCTTTGCGACGAAAAGTATCGGATACCATTCTGAAGTGCTCCGGAAAATGATGAAAATGTTTGTTCGAAAAATAGAATTCAGATTTGATCACTGATATCAAGGTGTCACGTTTATAAATCCTCAGTTACAGATATTTTTCATAGTTTAATTCTGATATAAGCTCTTTATTTCTTTATGATTTCAAAAATGGTTATCTAGATTTTGATTCGGTTTGATTTGAGAAACGATTTTATAAACAAACAAAATAGGTTTTTACGTATTCATTTGCTTTTATCATATCAAGGAAATTATGACTGAAAATATTACACAAATGATCTTTGTCTTTTAAATATTGTTTTCGTTTCTTTAGTCTAGTTTATTATTGATTTAAAGGTCTTCCTGAGAAATGTCTACCTCACAATTAATAACATGCAACAATTACAGGAATTGATATTGAAAGTTTAGACTATTAAGCTTATAGTCTCATAATTAAAAATAAAGACACGCGGTCGTATCGCTTTATATAATTAAAATAAACAATAAACAGTAAAGCTTTTCGAGTCTTGTTCATCTTTACAAACATTTTATATGACATCTAATTATTAGATTATAGCTGTTTTTTTATGCATTTATGTTAGTTTTTTCCGAGCAATTATCACACAATATGTCCCTACCTCGTTTATCATTATACCATACGGAGAAACCATTATTGCTGTTCCACAATTTTGGTAGAAGGTGCACTCTGCGTCCGGTAATATAGGATATGCCTTCGTTTACTTCTATAATTTTTTCGTGTCGATAATGACTGTAATTTATTTTAGTGCAGTGAATAATTTTATACTCATTTATAAATACATCATTTAGCGTACAATTTAGTCTTTCCGGATCAAATTCTAGAACTTATTGGAATTAGTATTCAATTCAATCTATTTTGTTCATATTTTTCTACTCATCCTATCTAGTTATTCTATTAATATCGGGAACAAAATCGGATTCGAGCTCATTCTAGATTAAAGTGGGCGGAGCAACACGCAAAAGCTAGATTCTGTTATAGCAAAGGGATTGTAATTTATCAAATCTATTCGTATAATCGTTCGTTATTTATTCAAAGGATAACTTAAAGTTAATACGAGGTCCTCCTCTAATATCGGGCCCGAATAAATCTAAAAGGACACAAAGGGTCGGCGAGGGCGGCGTACGTTGCCCATTCGCTTGTAGAACTTCGAATAGATTTGTTGCGACGCATTCGAGATAGGTGGGGTTTGTGATTCGAGAAATTTTAAATCGTAATTTGATGTTTATTTTTCTGGAAGTAAACATCCGTCATGGAGATGGAAAATAAAAGTAGATATGTGATTGAAAAGGAACAAAAGTGCTGGCCCGTAATATCGGGACACGGGGGAAAACGAAGTTAGACAAGTGCTAATAGGATTTGCACCCTTAGGGTTTCATATTGATTCTTGATTTCATGATTTCATTAATGAAATATGTAGATATAATCCATCAAAAGTTTAGATAATTTTTTCTCTCTTTTGTGTCGATAATGGCTAGATATCGATACGTAAACTCGGAAACCTAAGTTAAAAAAATGTTCTCTCATTCATGTTCTTTCATTAAGATCCACACTCCTGCAAATGTCAAATAGTGATAATAAAAAAAAAATACATGAACACAAACGATTTTTAGAGTTTTTTCTTATGTCGCCAACAGGTAAGGACATGTTTGAAAGATAGATGCAGAAACATTGATGTGAAACATATATGTGGTTTCAAAGAAGACGTGGTGACTAGAGTAATAAAAAGGAATGGTGCTGTGGTTTCGCCACCTGAAAAGGACAAACGAGAGTAGACTAATGAAACATATTTACAGAGCAAATTAATGTTTGTGACGGATGGATAGGGAAAGAGTTGCCCTGGAAAATCTTACAAAGACCCAATTGACGGCATATCAAAGAAGGGCCGAATTATAAGTACCCGAAACCGACGACCTTGCGTGGAAATACGCGTTAGTTTATAATGAATAAAAATAAACAATTATGGTGTAAAATCTTTTCTTCTCGACAAATTTCGCTATTCTAGATCAATAGGTATTAATCTATAAGGTTCGATTTGTTTGCGAGTGTCGAAATATGCGACAAAAAGGGCAATTAGTTTTACAGTTTCAAGAGATCGTAGTCACGATTATTTGTTATTAATTTCGATTGAGTGCTTCCTCGTATTCCTGACAAAAAGGGTCTTGGCAGACAGACAGATGTATAGAGAACAAAGTGATCATATAAGGCTTTCTTTTGGGGTACAGAACGTAAAAATATGATTCAAATATGTCACATATAGTTTTGGTAGACCTCAGGATAATACGTTATTTGTACTGTGAAATGCAACAAACTTGTTTAAATAGATAATGCACCATGACGTACACTAGTAGTTTTTCAATATCATATTAAATATGAATTACGACGAAGAAAATAAACGAAAATAATTTAAACCGTAAAGTTTTTGCCAACTTAATGTTTTTTTTCTCAGTAATAATAATATTTTATAAATAACAAAATTGCGTATTAATGTTCATTAAAATATATTCCAATTTATTAGTGCCCACATGGGTTAGGCATAATTAATTACATAATTTGATACATAATTAAGTATACTTACTTTTGGTTACATAAATTTCAAATCTCCCATGTAATTTTTGACTTTCGGTAAAATGAATAATTCAAACTGTGTTCGGGATTGGTCTCGATATTTATAAATGATTTTGTACTATTCGCGATGAACATAGAAGTATACTTACAATGCGACTTCTTGAATGCTACTTTTTGAAAAACACTAGACAAATAAATAATGGTGTACCGCTGGACCACCTGTCTTTTCTATTTGAAGTAAGATCGTTCGAAAGGGATCAACCACCTCGAGAATTTCGCAAACAAAAAAATATTCTGTTTCTTTTTCTTATTTTAATACGCTCACTAATACTCGTGTGATAAATCAATAAAAGATCTGGGCCTATCTTTTATCGAGTGTTACTGAAAATATACGATTTCGAAGACTGTTTTATACGACGCTATACTCGTTACGCGCATATAATAACTATAATAATACAGAGCTACATCTTTTCTTACAGAGCGCGGACCGCAAACTTTTAGAAATTAGGCGGCCGAGGTGCGCGATCGCCACGTCGCAGACGTACCGGCGCCCGCCCGCGGCCCGGGGCCGCTTCCTTTTGTTGTCGCTCTCGGTCCGTGACCGGATTGTACGAGGGCGGGCGCCGCCCACGGCCGGCCCGCCGCCCGTAATGGGACGACAAAAATTCAAGTGGCGAGGGAAGAAAAATTTATTAAAAATACTACACCCCTAGAACGGAGAATTCCTAAGTTAGTGCCGTGTAATTATGTCAAATGTACCGGAAGTCGAGCTTTGATTTTAATACTCTGAGAACTTTTTTTTGCGCTTTGACTTTCGCTGTCCTTTGACGAGACTTTGTTCTCGAATTGTTATTTCTCAAATTTGTGAGTATTCTTATAGACAAAATTTTGATTCGTGGCGAATGGCACTATATAATTCTGTATATTCTACGACTAAAGGATGTGACGGAATGTTAGAATTGGGTAATGCAATCGAATTTCCACATTATGTTTTGTATAATAATAATACTATACTCTACATACTCTTTTTGCATTCTCTTCATGCATTCACCATTAAATTTTCCGGGTGGCCTACTGTTCTAATAAAATATTTCGTACTGAAGCTAAATTAAATTCGGTCTGAAATATCTATAGTTTATATATGTCGGCTACATTTCAGCACGGCGCCGATCCGGTCGAGCGCAAATCGATAAGTGGAACGAAACATTTACCTATCTACGAACAGTTTATCAAGCTCCCACAGCACGTGAAGCAGATAGCGTAGCTTAATCAAAGTCAACTCTTAAATAAACGAAAAGTTGCAAAAAAATAAACCAAATTTTAGCCGGAGAGGTTTACACTTGGTTTTTTACCAGATAAATGAATGATCCATGTATTTGAAATGCATGGTTCATTCTGAAACTGAATATGTAGTCGGAAATATGATAATTTTTTTTATTTCGATATTTCCAGTACAGATGGCGGCAGTTCAAGTTTTCCAAAAAAAAGTCTCCGTAAATGGACATTTGAACTTTCGAATGTTTTAAGGGTTCAGCATTCCCGATGAAAAATTAATTTTTTTATAGGATCACTCTTTGTTTGTCTGTCTGTCCATCTGTCACAGCCTATGTCCGAATTAAGCGAACAAAAGAAATTACAATTCAGTACATATATAAAGTTAGGCATACATTAGTTTTACGAGATTAATGTTGAGCGACAAATAAAAAGAATTCTTGATAAAGGACATCATGTGACATTAAATGACCGAATTTGTAATGAAAACAACAAACACATTATTTTTAATGAAATACAAAAACATGGTTGAAAAGATATTACGTGTATTCATCCAGCACCCTACCTTTTGAACCGATGAGCCGAATATTTTGTAAAAAAGGAATACCGGAGCTCATTAATACCTCAAATGTTGATCTAAATGATTATTTTGATTCTATAAATTCTTACGTAAAACAAAAAATATTCGTAAATAAAAATATTTGTAAAATTTGTTCCTTAATTTCATCGAGGCCCCAATCGGTCTCGTGTTTGCTGCGGTACATATACGAAAGAATTGGTTTAAAATTATAGCCTAGGATAAATGCTGGTATTTTTTTCATATTGTAAAGCCTTTTTATTTTAGGTACCGCAAAGAAATTTGGGTCGTATTTTAATTAAATACAGCAGGTAATCCGATAATAATTACTTTCAAAAAAAAAAATAGTAATATTAAATATAATAGGAATTGTAATAATTTGCTGTACAGAATTCTATCCATGAGAGTTGGAGTCGCGTTTGGCCGGTTTTTTTCTATGGTATAAGTTAGTGTATGATATAATGATGTTTTTCATACGGCACCTGGGCTTAAACAGAGTGATAATAAGATGGTTCTTAAGTGAATTCTTCATATGAAAGAGTTCTTTTCGAATGCATAAAGTTAGAAGTCGGAATAAATGGAGCGTTTTGGGATCGCTTCTTCGGTTGTCTTAAGTGGTCAAAGACGAGAAAAGAAGGATGCATAAGTAGTGATAAGAATAGTCGAACGTTTTGAAAAATGCTATAGCTAGAAAACTTGTGCCGTTTATCATTCGAAAGATGTATGTCGAAATAGCTGAACGCACGAATTGCTGTGCTACTTTTTTTAAATTATTACGTTCTTTATTAAAAGAGAATTTTATTTTAATCCTACAGCAATTAAGTTTTCATAAAAGAATAATAAGTATTTTTTATGCATTGAAAATGCAAGCCTGTGTGCAATTTCGACTAACAAAACCTTTTGGCGACGAGATTTTATTGTTTTAAAGTTAATAGATGCTGGACGGAGTCGAAGAAAGTTGTCGCATGATAAGAGTAAATTAAAATAATTGAATTTCTATTATCTAATTTATTAAATTCACGCCATTAAGGATATTATGAAAATCCCTTTGTAATATTTAGCTTATTTGAAAGTATTTATCAATAAAGGCTTCTTTCAAACAACATTTTATTCAAACTCGGTTCGGTTTTAACATAATTCAAACTAAGTTGCCGGCTCAGGGCCTCGGAGAGCATGTCGAGGCGTCGGTCCCTCAATCTCGACTAAAAAAGCATGTATCAAGGAATGCCTCCGGAATCGCAGAATGAAAACCTGACACGGAATAATTACTGTGATAGTCGTATTGCGACCGACTCGGCTGAAGCATGAAAATGAGTCGGCTCGTGCGGTGAGTCCACTCTAAGTACGGACGCGAAGCAGCAGCTTCCGTAGTCGCATTTCGTCCGATGAGTGAGAGTTCTGGTGTCTCTCTCCCTCTTCTTCTCTTCAATGAATCCTATTATCCTCTTCTATATATCTATTTTCTCCCAACAGGCTGGCAACGTACTGCTTATGTGGTTGCCAGTGTCCATGGGCGTCGGTGACCATCTACTCTCTGGTGGCTGACCTGTTCGTTTGCTCTTCTACTACCTAAAAAAAAAAATAACTCTTCACATTTCATTCATTTACTTTTTATTAATGCATATATTATTTTATTCATAAACTTATGTCTGTTTTCCATTAGGTAGAGACCATAAATGTCTAAATGGTACAACCTTGGCGTACTTCATTAATATCCAAACTTTTTAGGTTTCCTATTTATGAGTCTTGCTACTCAGTATCTTTCACGCCCTCAAACTTGATAGTTCTTCAAAAGGAGTCCCTAACGAGATGATTACCGCACACCAGTTTTATGATGAGTCGATCTTTTTAGCTGCACCACTAAATTTATGTCAAGAGACTAAGGTCTCGATAGCCATTTAAACTAATAGTGAAACAGGCTCGAATACGACACCTCTATTTTCAGCTTCTGTATATTTAATTTTCTATAACATGGAGGCATCAGTGGCTGCATTATTAAGTTCATCGGATTATTATATTTTTATACGCATATGCGTCCAAACTATCATTAGAATTGTGCCTGCAAATGGAAATAAAGCTTATTTAAATAATTTCTGTAAAATTAATTAGAATAAGATGTATCTAAAGTTAACTAACTATAACTAAAAGAATAATTAAATTAGAAATGGTCCTTATTGATCCACAAAGTCACCATTGCTTCATTTGAAATTGAATCTTTGTTGAATTCCAATTTCTTTTAAAAGACTTTTTTGCTGCCATATTTAATTTTATATAAATTATTTCATTTATACGGAATCAATTATACTCCATGGTAGCCAAATCGAATTTTAGTCATCAGTCTCAGAGTACTCATCCTTTGGCGAGACCTTAAAATTTGCAGCATGACGTAAGATTTCAGAAAAAAATTATCATTGTTACGTTTCTCTTATTTTACCGGTACTTGAAAAAAGTCAGTTTACCGAGTGGATATGAGCTTATGCTAAGTATTCTACTTCTGATGTGTTTAGAGTTATTCGCGTTATGTGTTATGTTTGTGTGACGAATGTGTGTGTATTAATATTTTGGTGTGTATTGTCGGATGGTCTTTGATCAGGGGTAATGATGTTGGGTTTAAGAAACAGAGCACTACTGAATTTTGCATGGGTATGTACATAGTTTCGGGGAGCTATAGAATTTTGGGGGCTATTTTCAAGATCTTGGGTATGACACCATTTGATGAGGTGACGATTGGAATTGTTCTGACGTGTTCATGGTGCCACATTTGCTTGGTTTCGTTAACCACAGGGATGTATTTTTCTATTTTTTAGGTGTACTTTTGTTCCTGGTTGTTTGTGTTGGCTATTTTGATATCTAATAGGAACGCGATTGTCGTGTACTTCATGATCAGTGTGATGTCTGGTCTATGTCATGGGATGGTGCGGTCGGTTTGTGGAGTTATTTTCCAGCACATTAGCGGGCTTGTATTTGTTATAGGGAGTGTAGGTGCTTAGGAATTTATGTGTGAGTGCGAGTTGTTGATGGATATGTTTTGCAACGTTATGGCGTCTATAAGTATATTCTTTACTTGTAAGGGAACTGCAGCTTACTGTGATTATGTGAATTCTATCGGTTCGGTAGTTTTATGACATGATCTACACTTATTTGCCTGTGTAGTTTCTTTCAGGACGTATTTCGCCTAGTTTTTTGTTTAGATTACTTGCTTTTGTACAGTTATCATATAAGCTTTGATGATCTCGATCTATGTGGTCTTAATCTAACTGATGTGCGTATCTACCGTGTAATTCTTTACTTTTCTATTTATTTATCTTCTGTTCATCGTTGTGAATTTTGTATTTGAGATTTAATTTAGTTTGATCTGCAGAATGGGGTGTATCTGATTGTTTAAGATTAGCTACTGTCCTATGTATGTGGCCGTCTTGGGAATTGATAACAAAATATGTTCGTAGGTTGTCTATTTGTTTGTAGTGTACGTTTTTAATGTCAATGAATTCGCGGCCTACGAGTTTTATGTTTAGTACGAATGTTTGTACTTCGAAATAAATATGGTGAACGTTGCGTTTATTACAGGCGATTCGTGTAGTGGTATTGAGAGCTTCCAACTCGATACATGACTACTTGATAATTGTGTCAATATCGGAATGTCGTATGTATTCACAGCTTTCGTTTTGTTTTTAGCTAATAATTGGGTGTTGAGTATTTTGTTGATTCTTTGTTTATATTTTGCTTTTAGTGTGTTTTTAAAATCTGTCTGGTTCATAGCAGTGCTTTGTTGGTGTCCTAAGTAAGTATGTATATCTTGGTTTGTTATTAGTATTGTATTGTGTGTTTGTATATTGAATCGTATAGTCCAGGTAGTCATTGTGTGTTGTAGAAATGTTATAAGTGTGTTATTACTTTACATATCTTTGGAAGGTGCAGTGTATATGAATATGATACACTATAAAAGACCTTATTGTAAACTATATGGGAGTAGTGTAAGTTTCTGTATTTCTGTTGGATTTGATTGTGAATTTTGGTATCAATTATGATTTGTTATTTACACCCTCTTGATCCTTTGCTGTTGTCTTTCTGCTCTTCTTGTATTATTTTATTTGTTGTAATATGTGTGTTTATTTTGTGTGCGATGATTGTTGGAAGGCATGAGATTGGTAGATAGTTAGAGGAATTAGTGTCGTTATTGTAATTGGGTTTTAGAAATGTGGTATCTTGTAATTTAGGTAGTTGTTGAGGATTATGTATAATGTAGTTTAGTGTTTTTGCCAGGTGATCACATGTTGATATAAGATATTTTAACCAATAATTTTAGATTTTATTTGTATGTGTGATGTGTTATTGTTATTAGAATGTAAATAGTGATATTTAATGTATTTGTATTTATTGAAGTGTTCTTATTTTTCTTTGGTTTGAAATTAATTGTGGTAACTGTTGTAGTTGCAAAGTATATTGGTCCATGTAAATCTTCTAGAGAAATTGAAATTTTACGTTGTAAATATTTGTTTATTGCCTTGTTGATTGTGCTTAGTTTTGATTATAGTAATTATCGTTTGTAATCTAGGAATAGCTGGTCTTAGTGTTAAGTCTGTACCGGAGTATTTGATGAGACATTCATTGAATAAATTTTCTATTTTTTCGCAATATAAGTCATGTGTAGTGTCTATATCTATATAATGTGATGTGTTACTTACATGAGACATTTAGATGTTGCCTTGTAGTATGATGTATGTTCGTTGTTTGTATTATAAGTTGTTGTAAGCTTGGCTTAACGTTTCTGTTGTTCGTGAAAGAGGTATCAATATTTGTGCTAATGTTTGTTTTTAATTCAAAGTTTTAAGTGTCATTTGTGGGTAGGGGAACAACTTATTGTTCAATAATTTCTCTTTTCATTACTTTCCATTACATATTCTATTGTTTTAGTGTTTTACTCTTATTTGATTTTCCATTGTTTGTCCTAATATGTCATGTAGTTTAAAAAAAATTCTATAAATTTTCTATGCATCTCAAGCCTGTAGGTAGAGAAATTTGTTCCACAGTTTGTGATTGTGTAGTAGCAATGGAGAAATTCTTGGTTAATTTGATCAGTCCTCTTCATCCGTTGTTTACTTTTAGCGGTAAAGGTGGTTGTTAGACGCATTTTCTGCAAAGCACTTTTTGTCGGTGGGTTGTCATATGATGAGTGTGATTGGGCGAGTGTGTCTATGTTGTTATGTAAATAATAATTTTGCGATGTGAGCGTAGAATCTGTGATGCCAGTGATGGGCACAGTTGAGTCAGCTAAAGCAAAATATGGCCGAGGTTGTACTCGGTCTAAATGTAGCTGTCTTTTGGTGAGAGTAAGAGTGTGGTCGGTGATGAATTGAGTGAATCGAATAGGCTGTGTGTTCAGGATATGTGTGATAATTTCTGTACGTGTTCAACTGCTGATAAGCTGTGTTCTGCAGCAACTGCAAATTGGGTAGAATTCTGCGATACAGTGTCCCCCCAATATATATGAGACTGCCCGAAATTGTTGGTCCGGGGCGGGATTCTCCATCGCGTGGTACTCAGGTGCCCACCTGGTATAGTTTTCTACCGTTTTTTAAACTCACCGCACTGTTCTGTTACTAGAGTATCGCTGATCTAAGGTGAATATTTAGTTAGAAGCTGCTAGAGACCGCCCCTCACTTGGATTCAGATATTCAGGCCGGATATGGAGATAGATTTGTGAAGGACTATTAGTTTTAATATTTTAAACTTACACATATTTCCCAGAAGGGTAAGCAGAGATTATAAATTTACACACGATACGATCTTCGCATATCTCTCTCGCTTCTCTGACATCCATCATTCATTTCATGCAAACTCGTAGGTCTCGGGTGCTTGGATTTTAACCTTTTTTCAATAAAATCTACCTTAGTAAAATCTCATTTATTGTAATATGCAATGAGACTCCTCTCCTCGGTTTCGATTCAGCGATAAGATGCCTCGTCGCGATATGGCCGGCGTTCGATGCACCGCGCGCTGATCCGGCGGGCGCCCGAGGCGTTATCCCGGCCGCAAGACGGATGGCCGGCGCGCGCTCTTTATGAATGTTTCACTAGGGACATTAGGCTGCCATCTCCGAGAAATAAATACGGCGGCCCCCCCGCATTTGTGTATAAATCGCTGCGGCCGCTACGTGTCCGGGATGGCGATCGCGGCGGCCGGCGCGCCCTCTGGACTACGAACTCATCAAGAGAGACCGCGTTCGAAGTTCGGAGGCACGACGCCGGCTCGTCCGCATACGATGAATTCGTATTTTCGGTCCCGATACCGATCCATGTCATGGTACTTATCATTGATAAAACGCGAACGAATCTGTTCGGAACTACCAATGCTCTGGCGTTCTGTGGTCACCTCTAGCTTCGTTCCGATCAGTCAATTTGTTTAGAACGAATTTTCTACGTTTCTCAAGGTACATAGATGTCTCTTTTTTCGTCTTCATTGTAAACATAACGTAAACTCTGATTTTTTTGTTGTTTTTATACATATCGTCTTTTGAGGGCAGTTTTGAAATTTGACCCACTATTTACATTATATCGTCAATAGATGTAAATTAAGACAGGTGAAGGTTTCATAGAAGCAGAATTAGTTGCAAAACATGTACAATACTTCTTTTTTAAATGGATATGTATCACCTATGCTTTCCCTATCACGTGAGCACAATATGATTAAATCAAAGTAATATTATTGCCTGCGAATTTCAAAATCCTCTACACCATTGTATTATCGTTAAAACCTGTCGTCAGTGTTATATATATCAACCAAATTGTTCAATATATTACTCCTGTGTTATTGATTTAATTAGATGCAAACAACCCACTTGTCGTGTTACTGTGCAGGCATACACATACCAGCATTAAGCTTCAAGAATCTACTCTCTGTATTAGTCTACTATTTGACATCATTAATAAAAACAAAAATATTAAGTTATAACTACCGCTTTAGAGACATAAAAATTTAAATCTGTTACTAATTACGCCCCCATTTTCTGTGCCAAACGTGCATGTAGGAATTGTGTATTCAGGTCTCTGCTTAAAAATATTTTCAATGATTTTTTTTATTTTATATAATTTCACGATTCTTCAGTTTTGATGACATGAAGGTAACCAGTGTTCTCCCATATATCGTTCTACATCCCAGCTGATAAGTAGGTGACACTTAAAATTTTTCATTCGGATCGGAAACCATTTTCGGATTTTTCTTTACTTTGCTGTGAGACTCTGTTTTTGTCAAATTCCATTATTTTTCGTTTAGGTAAGTACCCTATAGGTTTCGATCAGTAACTTTGAGGAAATCAAAATGTGTGGCAAAACTGCCGTATGTTTTGATTACGTTGGCTTAGAAGCTTGATTTTTTTTTACATCTCCCAAGGGCTGTAGACCTGAGTATTTTACGATCATTTCAACTTAAAATTTCTATCCGTATCTGAGAAAAAGGTCTCGGCGGATAATTAGTACTCTTTTAAAATTTCCATTTTTCATTTTGAGGTATAAAGCTATAAAGTGTTTATTAAATGTTTACTTTTAAAACAAGGCCTGAATGATCCTGAATAATTATGAACGCACTTGAATTATAAAAAAAAATAAATAGTTCCGTTTGCATTCTGTGTCATGTAAAAAGGTTTCTTTAGTGAAATTGGATATTACTAAATTATTTTTCCAAAACGAACAAATGAACTTTGCTGGTTAGTATCAACAAAGCCAATTTGTTCGTTTGTAGCTAGGAGGACGATCTGGAAATACCTTAGATAGCACGCATTGAATAATGTTGATGTGTGTGTGGTCTTATTTGTTCGTCTTCTTTTATTCTTTCTCAGATATTGAGTTAGCTCTCTCTTTTATAAATTTCTTAAATTTAGTTAGATGTATCCGTTTAAGCGTGAGAACAACAAACACAGCAAATTTAGAACTTATTGTATTAACGTGGATTTGATCCTGGGATATTAGCTAAGCTATAAAAGTAAGAATAACTATTCACAGATCTAACCAGACATACATAATAAATGCGACTAAATTTCTGTCGACCTCCAAACGTGAAAGCTTTGTCGTTAGTAACATATTCCTCTGTTAAATTAGAATGCAGTTGCAGCGACAGGTTGGCGTTTTTGTCGCGTGCTCAGTACGATTTCAATAATAATTTGTTTCAAACGTCGAACCAAAGCATTATGAGGGAACCCGTACACCTAAAACTTTAATAACCTACCAACTTTCAACATAAAATAGATAAAACACTAGTTCGTAGGTACATACATAAATAATGTAGAAACTGTTTAAGTTTTGTGTAGTTACCTTAAACGATAATGAGTCGTAGATCTTTTTGCATAAAATCTTTGAATGCCTATTCGGTTCCTGAGCGATTAAATTTGATAACTATCTGTATTCGATTTCGAATTTTATTTTAGCATATTTTTATAGCATTGTCGAGAAGCAAAAGAGCAAGCGAGCTATCAGAAGGTAGATAATAATAGCTAATCAAAAACACTCGTAATCCCAAAGGAGTCACCGGTGTGTTGACGGGAGGGAATAGGATATTTAAAGGAAGGGGATCGAGTTGATGGGATTCGAAGAAGAGGAAGTGGGCCACCGGAACTATCACTCACTGGGCCATATACAACAGAAAAAGCTGCTACCTCGTGTTTATATTCTGTGAGAGTGGAATTTCACATATCCATTTTTATACAGCAGCCAAGTTGTCCTCATTAAAGCTCTACTAAGTAAGATGACGAAATTATATTGTTCACGCAAACAGATGAAAGTAATTTTAAAGTTGTATTTGATTTGTGTATCGATATAAAATGTAAATCACTGTTTAAATACATAGGTATATAAATATCCCACTGTGGAGCGTAGGTCTTACCTCGAGTGTTAAATGTAAGTTCTCTAATAAGCTGATCTAGTGCATGAATTTAATAGTGAAGGAGTACGTGGAAGAGAACTGATTAACCTAATTAAAATTTCATTAAACCGGGTTTGAACTACTAACTATGCTTATCGATTCACAATACCAGCTATGCTGGTCACGCCATTCAGATCCTGAAGGTGCTCAATATACTCCAACCAAATTGGGTTAGAGAGGTTACTCGACCAATTTTCGACCAATTTGACGTAGATTAACAATGATGCTCCTTACAAGTATCGCATTGTCACACAGTAACGATTATAAATGTATGTTACAATCTTATGTAAGCGAAGTCGAGGCCGATAAGCAGTAACGTATAAAGTTATAAATTCTGGCGGCGCCATCTATATACTAATAGGCGGCTGGCGCGTGCGTCCCGCCGGCCGACCTTCCTCCACGGGTCGCGGGACCGGGAATTTTTAGCGTAACGACCGTGATTATTTCACTTTAGGGTTTTTCATTCGAAACATCGCAGCTGGAAAATTCTTAATATTTGAGCGCCATTTCCGTCTAAATTATGGTCACGTTGGATCTAAACGTTTGCACTTTAATATGTTTATATTCGAGGCTCTACCGACACTTGTGTTCTGTCAAAGTATTTCAACTGGTAAATAATAGTCTGTAGCGCAATGCGCTTATAGAAGTCACTACTAGGCAATGATGTCTTGACGACTCGGGTGCGGTGTTCTGGCGAAATTCCTCAGCCGTGCGGGTTTCTTCATAGCGTATTCCTTCGTTGTTACTTGAGAAACTTATTATTGATGATCTAATCAGCGCTTGAGTTAAGAAAACGTTGACTTGTGCAAACCTGAGATTATTTTGTAAATCTTTTGTTTGCAACTGAGTTTTAACTCATCATCAACCTTTGATATGAATTCAGCTTAATGGTTTAGGGTCCAGCAATACATAGATCTCATTCTAGTAATATTTTATTAATAGAATAAGATGACTTTGAAGGACTATGAAAGACATACTACTTAATATTTGACAATGAAATAGTACTGCAATTAGGTTTCATTCGATTATTATTATTTTTAAATTCCTAATATTAATTGTTGATAAAGGAAGTAAATGTTGCTTAAGAGTATATTCCACACATCTTTGCAAAAAATAACGGGATCCACTAAGAGCAAAAAAAATTATCTTTTAATGATTAATTTTCGAAGTCCACTTATTGAAAACAAAATTGAATAATTGCTTAGATTTTATGAAATGTAAATTTTAGAAGCTTTCTTATAAAAAAATTTAAAAGGCAGTTTATACAATTAATGATTTATACTTGAATTTATTAATTTTCTTAAATTTATTTCGCGTCATTACGGGTATATTTTTTTAATGCTGGATTATAGACTATAACTATTGTGTTGCAGTTACAGTGTTTTTTTTTTTATCTCAGATAAAAGTGCTTGCTGCTTAAGGGTTCTGCGCTGGCTCAGTTCAGGTTCAAGAATGTCAAGGTTAACCACCTTTGTCACCAATGTAACGTCAACGACTTGGGAAGAGCCGGGTTCAATTCCTGGTGGCAGGATTATTTGACTATTGAGTTTCCAAGTCAAGTCAAATGAACTACTGGTTTCTTGCTGAGACGCATTAAAATTTCAAAGCGCTGAATTTAATAATTGTTAAATTTATAGATTAATAGGTCTTATTTGACGCTTTGATTTCTGTGCTGTGTTTATTGTTGTGCATTGTGTATTAGTTAATTTATTATCATGAAGATCTGATTACATTATAAACAATAAAATAATTTAATTTAATAACGTTTACAACAAAAACATTTGGAATGATCGTCTTATTTCAATCTAAAAAAAAAACTCGAATCTAGCGAATTAATTCCCTCGCTCCTTGGAGGGTCCCGCCCGCCTTTTTCGGTGTACATTTCACACGTGGGGAAAACAGCTATTTGCCTGGAATAAATTCCAGCTAATGGCGCGATAAGAGCGGACTTCCCTAAATTTCCTCGAGCACGCGTTAACGAGCAGACGGACAGAGCTACTAAATATCGCCACAGTTTAATTGCCGCCCGCCATGCGACTGGGAAACGTTTGGCGATCCCGGGAAATCTTCGCGCGTCCGAAGGCCGGTACAAATATAATTGGATGCGATTTTTGCATTGCTACTCTTTATAATTTTTTTTTTATCAATCATAACTGAATATATTGTAGTAGGAGTTAGGTGAGATGTGAGGTATCCTTCCTCCGTGCTCGTATATGAGGGTTCGCGGGTTCGCGTTCAATTTAAAATTAGAGTAGAATAGAACATTCGAATGCGAGCTCGCGCATAACAATTGAGTAGGACTAGAGAGAAGTACAGAGAAAGGGGACGAGGGCTGATGCCCGAGTTTACAAGTTTCAAGAGTGATAAAAATGGACTGTTATAATATTTCGTAAGTAAATATTCTGAAATCATAGAGAGAAATATTTAAGGACCGATAAATAAACATATTGATCTTAAATGAAAATACTCTTTCATTTCGGATACTCGAATCTTTGGTCTTCTTCTTAGAAAGACCGTACCTCTCGCAGAGATACCCCCTACAATATCTGTGTACAAAGTTCTAAATCGCACAGCAGCATGTTTACAACTCTGATTTCATTATCAGGACTTGGCCATAAAATTGTTATACAGTCACTAAACGCATTCATACATACAGTTTTTGAGGTTGGGGAAAAAGTATTTTTTATTTTATGAGTATAAAGTTGCAGTTAAACTTCTTTGGTTGAGCAGTTTGTATTTAGTTAGTTTTGGCACCATTAAATAGATGACATTTTAAAAAAGAAAAACAATACCAAAAATGGTGCTCCGCTATTTTTCTAGTGTTTGATTGTCCACCAAAATGAGTGAATCTAATGTAGAAATTCGATACATTTTAAAGTTTTATTATAAAAAAAAAGAAAAATGCATCAAAAGCCGTGAAAAAAAATTTGTTACGAGATCTAATGTAGTATCGGTACAAGTACACAAAATTGGTTCAAGTGTTTACAGTCCGGTAATTTTGTCATTTATGTGGAAAATGAACCTCACTCTGGTCTTCCTGTTATGGATAAAGTCGATGCCATTTTGGAACAAGTAGAACAAGTTTGGCATATTAGTTCTTACAACATAGTTGAAGAGCTAGGGATTGACCACAAAACAGTTTGAACCCATTTGAAAAAAAACTAGATATACGAAAAGCGCAATACTTGAGTCCCACACGAGATCACCAAGAGAAATGTAATCATTGAGTACTCATTTAAGATTCTCTATTGACACGTAATGAAACCAAACCGCTATTGAAAAGATTGATGACTGGTAATGAATAACGTATTAAATACCTACGACAAGAACATGTGAAAAATATCAATACTGTTGCAACTGTGAGATGAACTACAAATCAGTTTCAATACATTTTTCAGTATTAATTAGTTTTTGATCAGACTTCGATTTCTAATCAACTTCCGATTCTAATCCTGAATCAAAAACAGATTTTCGTTCCAAATATCATTTCAATTTTCATCGCAATGCTGATTTGTATACGTTTAAGATTGAAATTGTAGTTTCGATTCTAATTTAATATATATATATATTATAGATACTACAGTTTATATAACTGAAAGATTTAAGTGTTAAGAGTGCAATACACCAATCATTTGAGTCAACTTGAAATAATCGTGATTTATTAAAGGATCTGAGGACTAGTTGGAAACTTAAAACTTTTTGAACACTATTCAAACATTTTGATTGTATTTCTGCAAAACAGTATCGATCATAACACCATTGTTTCTTAAAAAAAATAATTCCAGACAACCTCCCCTTTTTCTACTCAGTAAATATGTCCAAAATATTGAACACGTTAAATGTTGCGATAAAAATTCTAAATTAAACCTGGAAATTTAATTGCTAGGATATTTTAAGCGATTATTTCTTATAATGCGTTCAATGAAGTACCTATTCGTGCAAGAAATTTCATCGCCAGTATATTAAATGACTATTATTACTACTAATCAGATTACTAGAAAATGTGATAAAATTAGTTAAAAGGATTGTGTATATAAAGTAGGATAAATATTTTTTCCGTATTTTATATACAAATTCAAGGTAATTTTTCATGTTATTTTAATTAAATTTAATTACAATGTAATATGCTATTCTGTTCAATAACTTGTTGCCATTTTGTAGATAATGACATAATCCCAAAACTGTAGAAATTTTGGGACTTCTGATCAAAAAACTGCGACAAGTTGTTTTGACAGTCATGTCTTGTTGATAACCTAACACTATCTAAAGAATTCCGAAGAGACTGAAACAGGTGAAAATCTGAGGGTGTAAAGTTAGAGCTATGTGGTAGATGCATTGACATTTCCAAACCAAACTCACTCAATATTTGCTGAGTGGCTAAAAATACGCGCGGTCTGGCGTTATCATTGTCAAAAACCACACCTTTTCTGTTGATCAATTCCGGCCTTTTTTTCTACTTCTTGCATGAGTTTAATTAATTGTTGGCAGTAGAGATCCGAATTGTTGGTTTTTCTGGGCGGTAAAAGCTCATAATGAATAATGCCCTGTCAATCCCACCATACGTATAGCATCAAATTATTGTGAGTTGATTCGGGTTTTGTTATCGTCAGTGTAGCTTGGTTGCCTTTTGACCATGATCTTTGTTAGACATCTTTGTCGCATGTAATCCATTTTCCATCACCAGTGATCAATCTTTTCAAAAATGGTTTGATTTCATTATGTTTCAATAGAGAATCCCAAACGAGTACATGATTTACTAGATTTCTTTCAGTGAGCTCGTGGAATCCAAGTATCATGCTTTTTTGCATATCCAGCTTTTTTCAAATGGGTCAAAACTGTTTTGTGGCCAATACACAGCTTTTCAGCTAAGTTATAAGATTTAATATGTCTATATTGCTCTACTTTTTCTAAAATGCCATCGACTTTATCCATAACAGGTCGGCCAGAGCGGTGCTCATTTTTGACATCAAAATTACTGGACTGAAAACGCTTGAACCAGTTTGTGCCACTCGTACCGACACTTTATTAGGTCCATAAAAATCATAATTTTTTTTCATAGGTGGGACACCGTTTTTACTTTTTTTTTTTAAGTGTTACATATTTCATGGTATCAAAACTCGCCATAAACAAACAGCACGATCCAAAAGATTTTATTGCAACTTTTTACTTATAAAATACGTAAAAATTTTTCCCTTTCTAATTATAGTAAAGATATCTACAATTTACAAGTAGTTATGTACGAAGCTTCATTTCTCATATGTATAACTTAAATTGTCATACTTTGAATATCAACCCCGCCTCTCACCCACCCCGGACCCAAATAATAATTCAAATTTCCGGTTTCGGTTTTAGTTCCAGTCACGTTACCGTATTTTGTGCAGTGTATCAGGATTTACGGAATTCGTAATTCAACGGTATTTAACTTTGTATTTATAATCACAGATAAAGCATATATGAAACAAAAACACAAAAAAAATAACATTTCAATTTTTAGTGTCTGTTAAGTATTAATTAAGATTATTTAATAATAATGGTATAATAATATAAGCTTACATTTCTTACCGAGAAGAGTAGGCAGACTATAGATTTCCACATGGTACAGTTTTTGCATATGTCTCTTGCTTCACTGACATCCATCAAGCTTCTCAAGCAAGTTCGTCGGTTCCGAGTGCTTGAAATTTAGGCTTTTTTTAATGTGCCACCAATATGGTCTATATAGCATGTTCTTGGGCGACCCTTGCTGATTTTTCCATCATACAGATTCGTTTTACAGATTTTTTTATCAGTCTACTTTCATTCATCCTTTCCGGATGGTCAAACCACCGCAACATTTCTTTCTTCCTTCAAACCACACCGTTCTTGGACATCACTGTTTCTACATCTATTTTTCCGAGATACTCCACATAAACTACGCTGAGATCATAGAGACTCGTATACTACTTTCATTTTTCTTTTGCTGTAATTAGCTTTCACTACAATACATAAGCATAAGTTTCAAGACCCCATTATTGACAGTCAAACGAGCTTGTCGTGAGAGGTTTTTACTATTCATAATAGCATGCAAGAATTCACTTTATTTTCCGCATTTACTCCCCTTTCGTCATCTCTGTCATGTTTACCATCATTTGTTAACAGACTACGTAAATAAGTATATATATATATATCGCATTCAGACGTGCTTTCATCTCTTAAAAAACGTCACCTTAGTATTGCTGACGATAACTTTCATGACCCTTTTCTTAACAGAATCATTCATTTTATTTACTGTCTCATGCACTCCTGACACCAACAGCGCAAGGATTACTTGTTCATCGGCATACAGGAGATATTTGCTCATCCAACCTTAATTCACACTCATACTTCCTTAAATCATACATCCATGAATTCTTGTCTGACACCATTATGGATGTCGAACCAGTCAGTGTATGCCCCATTTATTCTAACACAAGCATTAGAGCCCCTGTATAGGGATTGCAGTGCCTGTATCAATCCCCTACTCGTACCATACATGGATAAGGTTCTCCATAAATAATTGCTTTTCATTCTAACACAAGCTTTTTCCAAATCTACAAAAGTACAGAAAACCTTTTGGCCATTGCTCAAAATTTTCTGCAATATTTCGTAGAGAAAAAATTTGATCCGTACACCCCATACTTTTCCGTATTCCCGCTAGTACATCCCAAATCTTGTTTTCAGTCTCATTCATAACTCTCTTGATAATTATTTTCTCATACAGTTTGCCAATGATGCTGAAGAGGCTTATATGGTGGTAATTTGTGCAAATCTGCCGTGAGCCTTTCACTTTATAGAGGGATACAGTGACTGCTTACATCAGTCATTAGGCTGTCTATAGCATTTCCAGCATTTGTTAAAGGGCTGAAACAGCAGGCTTGCCATTATATCCGCACCGCCCCTCAGCATCTCTGATAAAACTCTATCATATCCGGCAGCTTTTCCAGCTTTCATATGTTTTAGTTCTTTAATAAGTTCATTCATTGTAATTTCATTTTCATTACTATCACCAGTCATATACACATATACTACTAGTCATATACTAAAAAATCTGTCGCTCCTATTTCAACTCAGAGCCAGAGGAGCCTTGGATTTCCACATTCATAACCGTTTACATATTCAGATAATATTTCTGATAGGATAAAGCCAACACCCCATCATGCTCATTAGCTCTGGTCAACGCCAAACTTCTTTCGTTTTGGTCTCATTGACGCATAGATATCCAGTCGCCTGTGGTTCATCAGTTCGTAGATATTATCCATCCTATACTTAGAGTAATGAAGTGGACCTCTGTAATTCGCGTTCTGCCCCTCCGGGGAACTACGCATGACTCTCTATTCCCGGGTACGCAAATTTGTCCCCTACAGATACGATGGGACTGCCCGGAACTAGCCCGAGGAGGGATTGTCTGGCAGTGCCAGTACTTTCCTGGGATTTTTTTAAATTTCAGTGAACATTAAAATTTGTGAGTTTTGGTTGCAGTACAAGCAATAGTGAGTAGAACAGATAGGAGGTTGAAGGGTTATTGACGGTGCACAGGATAGGGTAGAAGGATGTTTTTTATAACTTATAAATATGTTTACAGAAATTCTGTATGTTCCTTCCGTTTCAAATTGTAGCAAGTAATAAAATTAGCAAGATCTGGGCATGTATAAGCAATAACACTGCGATTAAATACACGTATTAGCAAAAACCTTTACATCGTCTCATGCCGGTTCACATTTTCAGCTCTCACACATAAAGAGCATTTATTTTGAAAGATATCCGTAAATAAAACAATAGTTCAAGGTTAGCTTCGCCTCGGTTGCACACGGAAAAAGCAATAAAATGTCATAGTGAGTACGCACTTAACCCAAATAGAGTAAATAGTGGCGTGTATTAAGATCAGCGGCCCGTCCGGTGGCGGCGGTCACGCGATCTGCGCGTAGATACAAATCTTAATGAACCGCTTGATTACAGCCGGCATGCGGCGGCAAGGGTTGCCTTCTTCGCCAGGGCACCTCAATCGGCGGTCGAACTATTTTCTTGTCGTAAGTTTCGTATGAACTTTTATTCTTGTACATTTGACTATGTGCTCGACGAGAAGGAAAAGGTCATTGCATTGATTAGTTTTCTGGAAGATAGGCATATCAGATTGCGGAAATTAAGTTAGTTGCCGTGTAAAGTTTATGTCGTCTCACTGCTTACTGAAGTTTTTCGATGCAAATCTTTTCGAGTCATATCGAGATTGAGCATCTCGAGCCTTGAATATCTTACGACGGTTCGGTATGGGTTAATGTTGCTTGTTTGTTAATTAACATTGTTAATTTCTGTTATCACCTTGTCACCAAAGCAATGACGTCGTGCATAAACGATTGCTTACCCACTATACGAAGCTTGGAGTGAATGGTTTAACTTGACTCGGGTAAAAAACTATTCAATGAGTTCGCGCGTAACCAAGAGCAGTATTTTCGAAAACCAATAGATAAAAAAATGTACAAGAACAATTTCTTTTAAGTAATTCTACTAGAAATTAATATGCAAAAGTTCTATTCTCTAAAGAAATAGGTAAAAATTTGTGCACTTTTGTTCATCTAATAAAGTTCCTGGAAATACTATATCTAGCAAATGCTGCTAATTTTATTCTTAATTCAATATTAGGTCTTAGTATATTCATCACAAATAATTAAAACATTATATTTGACGTAATATCATAATAGTATATTTTTAGTGTGTGTGTGTGTGTGTAAAAATATTTAATATTTTTCTAACTTGATAAAACAACGTTATTTCCTTCAGAAAGTCGAAGTCCCATACCAAGATACATTAATTATCCAGTGGCACCCTGCCACAGGATTTTGACCGATACTTGCTCAGAGCCTTTGCCTGTTTGGTTTAAAACTGAGATTTAAACTAAATGGGCTGTGGTTACTTTCCAGTAAATAGGTGTTTTTAAGTCTAGAATTTTTACAAATATAGACGGATGACTCAAAACATCAACTTTATTAGATATTGCTCTAAAAATATTCAGTTTAATCGCGTTCAGGCACCTTTTAACACTGTAATGCATTTTTGACACATAGCGCATACGAAATAATAATTTATAATACACTTATCGGCTCATTGCACGTCTACCACTTTGTAATATAAATTCGATCTGTACAATTTTCGAGAATATCGCTTTTATTAAGTGTTCGGAATTATTTGAAGTTATGTATACTTTTTTGGTGTACTGCTTTTGACAATAATTCTCCAGAATATTTGTGCGAGGGGAACGTTCTTAACTGAGCAGCTATCATTGACTATACATATGCTAATTGTGAGGAGCAAATTGGTTCATTTTTTATATAGTACTAGCGTTGACCTTAGTTAATAAAGAAATCATACACTTTACTACTCTTATATTAATAAGTGTGCTCGTGGGCTAAAATTTTTAATGCATAAATAAATTAAAACTATATATTGTTTTAATTACGAAGGTTAGTTTCTTCAAATATTTTTGTAAAGTTTGTTATTATTGATCATACGTTGTACGAATGGAATAGGACGAGATGGCATTTAGAAAGTAGACCCCAGTGTCATTTAAGAGTTACTTGCGCCGCAAGATGAAAATTTAACTGATTTGGAGGGAATATTGAATCCGCATTCCATTGTCGAAGAAAGAACTTCAACGAGCACTAAAAAGGTGACCTTCAACTTACACAAAATGTGTGATGGTTTATTCGTAAATTGGCAAATTAGCGTTGTGATTTATTGATCGAAATTGATCTGTCTATGGAAAGAAATCTTATTCCTCGAAAGGAGAGATCAACTGAGCAGATTATCTTTTGGTTTCGGGGTTTTCGAAACTTTCGCAGTACCAATTAATACGACGGTGTTTATAAGCGTCGGTCAAATTATGAAATATCCATCGGATGCAAAGCTTTCTAATCGCTAAATGTTCATGAAAGATTTTGTGCATTTGAATCATACTCACGTTTAAGCTTGTCCGAATTTGCTGCTAGGTCACTATTTTCAATCTCTATCGCGGAACAGCACTGATGTTGTTTTCGGTCGTCGCCGAAAAGTACGTCCCTCGCGCAGATCGTCAGTCTGATTGGTGCGATCACGTATGATCGTTAAACCAGTTATGAACTGTGACAAGGGATAGAGCTTCATCATGAAAGGCCCACTAAAGTCTGTTATAAATTTCTTGTTGGCTTAAATGACAACGAAATCATAGAAAATTATTGCATGAAAATGTTTTCGCTATAAATTCATGTTGTCGTTAGACGAAAAATTCTCTTTTTGTCTCGAATTTGTAAAAACCAATGACAGATCGAAGCAATATACATAATAATAGGCTTGGTAAAAAGTTCCATTTTTAAAATTTAAATACGTTTTTTTATTTTACAGTCTCTAAGTGGCCACTTCTAAAAATTTTAAGTGACACCTACGTTTATCATAACGATACGCATTTTATTAACAATGATTTTGTTTTTCACTTTAACATAGTAAAAAGAGCTTAAGTTGGCAATCGAAAAGTTTGTATTCGTATCTGATAACTTTAGCATTATCGATAATTTTTAGTACTTTCTGTTATTTTTTTTAAGTCTGTTTAGAGAACACGAACAACTGTAAAACCATTGCGAATATAGTGTTCATAAAAGTGTAGATTTTACGAGTTTCAAACCTCGAGAATATTTTGCGTCATTAAAGTTTTCAAATAAATATTGTACAAAATTAGGTTATTTTTTAATACAAATTTGTTGTAAAACTAAAATTAATCCAAAGTTGTAATTCGTTATCAAATTTGAGGCAGGTGATCCATATTTTTCTAATATTTGCTGTCAGATAAAATATTTTATAGAAATTGTCGTTATTGAATTATTTTTCAATTGCTTGTTTTATATACTTACTAGTTGTGAAATAAAAATGAATATAAAAAAAAACATACAGGAGTATAAATTCGTGTATTTTTGTATTTTGAAATATTTTCTTATAAATGCGGTTCAGTATTGCATCAACATTATGAAGTTTATGTTTGCTTATCCACTTTTATTAATTTAAGATTGAATCGTCAAGTAAATTAGAGTAATGGAATTACTCTCGAATGCCACAAGTATAAAGTGGCATTCGAGTTACTGTAACGTAAGAGGTTACTGTAACGTAACATTTGTCAAAGCATCCTAAAGTGGTTTTATAACGTTTAAATTTAAAAAAATATTTCTTGTGGGCTTAATGTGCAAAAAGAAAATAATTTTATCCTAAGGTTGATCATTTAAAATAAATTAAACAACCGTAATATTTTATATTTTACATATCACAGATTTTCGCTAATGTCATATGAACATGTAATAGCAATAAGATAGCAGACTTGTTAAGTATAAGTTTTTACAGCTGCAGATTTAAGGATTACGTCATGTATGTAAGTAGTTGATTAGAAAAAAATGTCAAATTATTATATATTATTCAGTAAAAAGAAACTCGACAAATTCGCCTTTGAGTAAAGTAAAGTACGTTATATATTATTGCAGGACTAAAACTATTTTGACTTAAGGAACTTTCACTCAACTTGGCATCCATTTATACTTTAATTCTTTTACCAGCTATGCAGTTAGTTTTACAATTTTCTTGTACATACTGACCCTTTTTTAAATATTTGTTTTTGGTGAGATATCACTGATTTTGGTAAAGTTGTTTTATTTGTATACAGATCAATATTTTTCGGTGCTCACTTTTTTTTCTTTGGTAGAATAATTCCCACTTGATAGAAACCAAATGAGGAAGTGGTCGAAGTGAGGAAAGTAGTCAATGACAAGAAGAAAGCATGGCTAGAACGGAGTGCTAAAAAAGGGCATTTTGAAAGATAAGCTAAAAGGTGCTGGAATTTGGTATAAATATGCAAAAATTAGAGCTTAAAAATGCGTAAAAAGAAAAAAAGAATGAAATAAAAGAACGTGAAAGAAATGACATTCTCGGATAGTCTCGGATAGTTTCCGGCATAAGAAAAACTTTTTTCGTATATGGTGAAAATGGCTCGGATCAATTCCGAGACATCATGTATACATGTGATTAGAGACGGTGGTGGACATTTACTGAATGAGGAAAATAATGTGAAAGAGCTTGAAGAATTTTTTCGAAAACGTTTTTGCATGGGAGTATACAGTTGTAGACGACAACGTTACTACAACTGAGTATATGACTGGTGAGAGTAATGAAAATGAAATTACAATGAATGAACTTATTAAAGAACTAAAAGATATGAAAGCTGGAAAAGCTGCCGGATATGATAGAGTTTTATCAGAGATGCTGAGGGGTAGTGCGGGCATAATGGCAAGCCTGCTGTTTCAGCCCTTTAACAAATGCTGGAAATGCCATAGAGTACCTAATTACATCAATATCGAAAGAGTTATGAATGAGACTGAAAACAAGATTTGGGATGGACAAGCGGGAATACGAAAAAGTATGGGGTGTACGGATTAAATGTTTTTTCTACGAAATATTGTAGAAAAAATTTGAGCAATGGCCAAAAGGTTTTATATACTTCCGTAGATTTGGAAAAAGTTTGTGTTAGAATGAAAAGCAATGATTTATGGAGAACCTTATCCATGCATGGTATGAGTATGTAGTGGATTGATATAGGCACTACAATCCCTATGCAGGGGCTCTAGTGCTTGTGTTAGAATAAATGGGGCATACACTGACTGGTTTGACATCCATAATGGAGTCAGACAAGGATGTATAGTTTCATTGTGGTTATTCAACCTATTCATGAATAGGTGTACTTATCATCTTAGAAAGTATAAATGTGGAGTAAAGTTGGATGAGCTGTTTGTCTAATGCCTCCTGTGTGCCGATGAACAAGTAATTCTTGCGCCGTCGGCGTGTTGGGTGCATGAGATTGTAAATAAAATGAATGATTCTGTTAAGAAAAGGGGTATGAAAGTAAATCTCGGTAAGACAAAGATGGTGGTATTTGTAAGGGGCGAAAGTACGACAGAATGAAATATACTTATAGAAGGTGAGAAATTCGAACAAGCGAAAAAGTTTGTATACTACGGTAGTCTGTTCACAAATGATTGTAAACATAATAGAGATAACGAAAGGAAAGTGAATACGGGAAATAATGGGGCTAATTAAATTAGTAAATGGGGCCTTGCTCGTTATTATGAATATTGAAAATGTCTCACAACAGCGCGCTTGGCTATCCATAATAGAGTCCTGATCCTTACGCTTATGTATGGCAGTGAAAGCTGGGTATGACAAAAGAAAAATGAAAGTAAGATCAATACAGTGGAGATGCGATCGCGGTGTAGTATGTGTGGAGTATCTCGGAAATATAGATGTAGGAACAGTACTGTTAGAGAGCGGTGTGATTTGAAGGAAGATGTAGTGACTTGAGTATAAAGAGGTATGTTGTGGTGGTTTGGGCATCTGGAAAGGATGAATTGAAGTAGAGTGACAAAACAAATCTATAGAGCGAATGTGTGTGATGGAAAGGTTGGCAAGATTCGCCCTAGAAAATCCTATGCAGAACATATTAGTGGCATATTAAAAAAGTGCACAATTGTAAGCACTCGAAACCGACAAGCTTGCATGAAAAGATGTCAGTGAGATTAGAGAGATATGCAAAGAACTTACCATGTGGAAATCTATAGTTTCTGTCTACCCTTCTGGGAAATAGGCGTGAGTTTATATTATTATTGTTATTGAAAACCAAATTTGTGGTCTCCGATGGAGTAAGCTCTTTAGGTAATAATTATGCATTTCATTGTTTATATAGTTCATACTCAATATGAGTAATAGTGTGGTGTCCAAAATACGTAAAATCTATAATAACACTCAATCATTTTCAGGTTTTTGATTTTTTTCCCTTTTTATGTATCCTAATTTATGTAATTAATTAAATGTAAAAAATAAACTGTTTGAGTTTTTAAGTCACCTGTAAATGGTTAACAGTGAATTCAATCATGGAAATCAATATCTTATGAACAGCAAAATAAAGGTAGAAGTTCTACTAATTAATTAAAACGTTATGGTCAATTTAGGGTTTTAATAGTCAGAAAAGATTACAATCTTCGCTGCTGGCCCTTTTCGTAGACGATAAGTTTAGTGTGATACATTCATGTATCTAAATATTATAATATTATATGCCGTATAGGGCAAACGGAGTAAAGTGACGAAAAAAATGCAATCCTTAAGCTATGGTAAAAATTAGTACAATATTTAAATCCACATGCAAATAACTAGAAGAATACATTCGTAATTGTTACGTTACGGTACCGCAATTAAGATAATTACCTTAAAAATTAACGTTCGAGCAACGGCGTGCCGGCACAGTCTAATTTTTATAAACCGCACAATCTTCTTTTAGAATATCTACCCAATAAGAAAATTAAAGAACCTTCCTTATTCATATTTGACACTTCTATATTAGGAATCCCTATCAAAAGAAAAAAGAGAATTTCATGTTAGCTTCAGCAAAGAAGTGACGTGTATTACTCGGTCAAAGCCGGCCGCGAGTTGACGCCCCCTGGCCAGCTAGCCCGTGGCTTTGGGCCACTCGCGGGCTTTGATGTAGTCTGCGAGCCGTTCGCCTAGAACGCCTTCTCTCTCGTTACAGGCTCGGCTCCGCTTCGCCGATCTTAAGGTCTTATGTAAGCGACTCGCTCGGTTAATTAAAACGTTAATAAGCGACCGTGTTAAACACTTCAAGGCACATGTAAGCGCTAATTCGGGAGTGATGCGTGGGCGGCTCCTATTACCTGGCTCCGTATTACGGCGGCAATAAATTAGATTAGATTGCATATACACCTTTATGTATTGTGCACGGGGATGAAGTGAAATAACGAACATTTTATTGAACAATGTACAGTATCTTGTACAGGCTAATTCAATGCACGTGTTTGATCGTTTTATGGACCTATAATGAGTAAAGTAAGGTATTTTGTAGAATGCCTGGAAATTTTGTTAAGATATACGCTTGTTGTATCAAAACATATTTATGAAGTCTTCGCATTAAAATATGCAATCAAAAATGGTTCAAATTTCAACTTTTGTCTGCGATGTTATAAAATTTTTGTATGAGCTCTACATGTCAAATAAAATGATTTCAAATACTTCTATAATCATTTCAAGGCAAATAATTAATACGTTGTTTATATGCATTACCACTCAATGTTAAATTTGTCAAAGTCGTATTTTATGTAGAAAATCATATTTAATAAATTTGGTAATATAGCATTTTTATTATCCTTTTTTTAAGCGGCAGCTAAATACTTCCTAAATTAAATTAAAAATGAATAAATAAAATTCCAAATATGCAATTTCAGAAGAAATACGAAAAAAATCTTGAATCACGTGAAAATCATGAGGAAGGAGTTACGAATGAATACCTGTTTATAAATAACGCGATTCTATAATGAATTAAAAAAACGGTGTCTTTTAAAGCTGCAGCGACAGCAATTTTTTAAATTAAATGTTATTCAAAACAAAGATTGGGATTTCCTAATGTTAAATTGAAATGATGAAGGACAAATGACGGAATATCGTGGGACAAATTTCTCGCAGAAATGAAACTTGAAATCATTAAAGTTCTTTCTTTTGCGAGTCTAATTACATGAATTGACCTGTGAAAATGATTTATTAAGTATTTATTTTATTTTCCATTATCGTCGCAAACACGAGAATTGTGTGTGTGCGAATTTAGGAATTCATTATAAGTTTAAAATGGGTCATTCGGGTTATAAATTGAAAAACTAAATCACATCTTACAAGATGATATAGATCTATTTATAGTATATTCATTTACATTTTTTATACTTTTCAACCGTTTGCATTTCATCTTCGTTCACGGCTTTAGACTTCTACAAAGACTGTAAACTTTACGAGACGACAGATTATTTTTCGTTAAAGATTTTACGTCATAATACCTAGAGTCACTCGAAAAAGCAGTTTAGTACGTGTAATTAGGTAATATAATTGTAATGTAATTATCCGCTTAAGTTATCGCTCCAAAACACGAACTCGAAATTATGTAATGAAATAATCTAGAGTAAATAATTTCCAACATCCGGCAGTGCTCATTACGGGTTCTGAAGCCGCAGGAGCGACCTCGGTATATTTTTTTTCGCCGTTTCACAATTCGTAAACATTTCTCAGAGTCACGGTTCCGGCTTGTTTCTTTTGATTACGCGCCGTAATGAAATATCAAAGACGTCTTCCCCCCCATCGAGCTGGCGAGTAGCTCGTTAGTTTCACACGCGACTGGACGCGGGGCCGTTTTCGTCGGGCCCTTCGACAATTTTCACCGTCGCCGGCGCCGTCTGAGGATGTGATTGGCGTTTCTCGAGAACTCGCATCGCATGAGAAAATAATTATTGATACGCGTGCAAAAGGTGCCCGCCGTTTCGAGAAACGTATATTTGTTTTATGGGATTTTTAGGGAGGAAGCGAACACGCCGTCCATTAGAAAGGGGGAGGGTCACCGCCACTCGTGGACACCCGCAACCCCAAAGCGGTCAACAGAGCGTTTCCTCTTTTCTTGAAGACCCTCTTGTCATAATCTTTTGGAAACACTGCCGATGCTAAGTGATTTCAAAGTTTTACTGTATGCGGTGGGAGCTTGCGCATGAAATTTACGGTTGTAGAACCCCAGCCATCAAGATGGTGCTGATGCTATTTCACGCGAACAGAACGATAACGAAAGTCAGTAGGAGGAATAAACTGAAATAGTTATTCAAAGCACTGCTCGCCGCATATACGGTAGGGCGTGCACAGAGATGGGTTTTATGCAATCTTAACTTGTCGAGTTGGGAATACTACAGGGACGTCGACCATTCGAAATATTGATGGTTGGATGCGGTCTAAAGGTAAAAGTTGATATCAGATGTATCAAAAGTGTGATCAGGCCTATGCCTCTTAAAGTAAAAGGCGATGATCTGTCTCGTCGAGTAACACAAGCCAGATTATCGCCTAAAACTAATACATTACTTCGGTTCTTCATCGACAGAAGCTGAAGAAGTACTGAAGTAATGTAATAGATTTCAAGTTCAAATTTTAAATTTGGCTGAGGCATGCTGTCTATCATTTTTCTTTCACTCCAGCTCGAAAAGCTTGTACCTTGAAGCCGTCCACTCTGGGTGATGGTGACCGACAGTCACTAACGACCACCGTCGTCAGCGTCACGACAACGCTCTTGACCGACGGCTTAATCTGTTTGTCAAAGCGCAGAGCGAGCAGTTTAATTCGGTTCGGGTCAATAGTTCATCGATCCATTTGCACTCGGTCTGGAACCCGCTACACCTCCTGGTTCAAACGCAACCGCCGCTCCAGAAAACGGCCGGTGCATTCTCTCTAATTGTACCGATTACCCCAGGAAATTTTATTAGCGGGCGCCGACGTGGGCGTGCCGTTTGTCCGGTCGCCCGGCCGCCTGTCGGTGGACGCGCTCCCGCGTGCGGTCGCTCGGTGCTCGACATCGGCGTTTGTTAAGGCCGCCGCGTTCCTCCCCGCCGCCGACCTCCTGCGATGTTTTGTATTCTGCTTTTTTATGCTCGCCGCTGCGCGATTGTGGATATTCCATCACAGACGTGCACGTGCAAAACGTTTCGAATCCTCAGCGTGATAACTAAAAATAAAGGGGTTTCGAATAAGTTGTTTATTCATCGGTACGGTTCTGATAAATTTTCATACAGTAATTGGAAAATTTATCTTTAACTATTTAAAAGAATATTAGAGCTCTTGAATTTTGCATTTTACAAATTATCAATTTTGAAGGTTTTTATACGCAGTCACGCGACTGTAAAGGAGATGTCTCAACCGTTTGTCGAAACTGAGGTCACGACTTCTTTCACGTATTCGTGATCGATGAAACAACATTGGCAATACGTTTTAAATTTATTATCCGAGAAAATAAATAATAGGATTTGGACGTGACCGCGTCTCACCCCTTAAACATGCTTTTTAGCACTTTCGTAAAGACAGCGAGTTGTGAATCACAAAAGGGAGTAGGTGTTCATGGATATTCGCAACTGCAAATGAATCACCAGCGTGTCGCCATCTTCTTGGGTGGAAAGAGAATATATGGTGAAGAGGAAGTGGGGCGACGGGGGAGGGAGTGGGCCACCAGAACTCTCACTTACTAGAAGGGACGCCACAATGGAATTTGTTACTTTACATCTGTATCCTGTGAGAGTGTGGTATCACACCCGTCTAGTCTTCTCATTTTCGCGTTGCAGTCGAGCTGGCTGCAGCATGGCGCTAGTACTCTAGAACATTGAGCATTAGGAAAATTACCATATTCATCATAGGCTGTTGTTGGCAATATTTGTCATATAGTGAACATCAAAATATACTGATAGTTACGATAGCTCAAGGTTCCAATTAAATATTCCAATATATATATTTTACGTGGAATCCTAAGCCCTGATCACGGAAGAGCCGCCATTAGTGCGAGCACTTTACTAAAAATGTGGGATTAATTCACTTCGATGTAAAATAACGAGAGGGTGTGTGAAATGATTTAAAATTTTTTTGATATCGTTCCGTTCTAAAATAGGCAAGGTAATAAATTTAAGATATAATTTGTTATTGAGAGACTGTAAATTTTATAAATTGAAAATGATTTTTTTTATTCACTTCCATATAAAATGTGTTTCAATACTGCCATAAAAATCGATTAATTAGTCACCATAGTAAGATTATACCATAAACAGTTAAAAGATAAAAGAAACAAAATGACGGCAAAATGTCTAAATTGTTTTTTTTTTAATTTAACACTTACATGATATGATACTGACCAGTAAAACAATCAACAAAATCATTAATATTCGCACTTTTAGAGGCATAAATTGAATAGAAATTACTGCAAAGGTTGGTGAATTGAATTCCTAAGTTTTTCATGGGATCTCCATACGAGCACCCGGATAAAACACCTTATATTTTGTACGATGTTCTTTTACCACATAGGATAATTGCCAATACATTCTATCACTCGTAAACATTAATTCGGCGACTTTGTTGACCGTATGCGGTAATATGACTTAGATTCGTCGATAACCCGACTTTAACTAGGTCGACGAACGACATTCTCAATTTTGGATTCGTATTTGATGCTCAGACTTTAACTAATTTCTGTGGCTTCTTTTGAACTACTGTTTGCTTCTCACCTCACCTCATAAAATGTGGTCATATTATGTATTATCTCTTATAATACTGTCATACAGGGAATCGTGTGTTCTTACCACATAAATAGTTGATTTGTTTTCGTATATTATTAAAGATAAGTTGAGCCTCATTTACAAATAACACAGTCCATTAAAAAACCAATGATATATCTGTCTTTTCAGACAGATCACGATCAAAGTGCCTATGCAACTCATTGTTGCAAGTTGATGGAACGGCTTACCTCGCTTTATTTTGTTACTTTTCGATTTTTGGCAACACCATCTAATTGTGTTATGAAAATAGTATGTTGTGAGTATTTCTACAATCTTAAACTTTGAAACTAGTTATATATAATACACATTTAACAATCATCTACGTGAGTGTGATAACGTGAATAAGACAGTAGTTTATGTTGCTTCTAATGTTCATTCACTACATCATTATAATGTAGGAATATTAGGTTTTAACTACATTTTTTTAATTACTAACATTATAATTCACATGCGAGTCCATCTTCATTATTATTGTATCCCCTGATGTTGGTAGGCACTCGTTCACGATCATATGGATATTGGAATTTTTATCGAGATATTAAAGACTGCTTTAATATCCCGATGAAATTGCCAATATTCATATGGTGTTGATATTAAAAAAAAAAATATTCAATATCAGCTGTTTTCTTTTCATTTATAGGTCTTTTATCAGGAAAGGCGTTTCAGAAAAATAACAACACGGGATTTGCCTTAGAGGGCACGCTCAAACGAAAACAAGTGAGGCTATCAAACATACTGACAGTATTGTATTTTCTATGTATTTTTTTTATATAAAATAAGTATTTTATAAAAAAATCTGAAATGAGTGTAGATTTTTCCCCGTTATCTATGAATCGTATGAATTTAAACTTTAAAAAAGAATGCGGAAAATAGGGTGTTGCTTATAGTTTAAAGGAAAGTCTAAACGAAAATAGTAAGTTTTGGAATTTTACGATATACGAGTTGTGAAGAGAGAATGTACATAAAATATATTGTTCAATGTCATCGAGGACTAATGCGATGATTAATGTTAAGTACGGAACCTTCTGCACGAGAGCCCGACTGTCACTTCAGCGGGAAATTCATTTCAGTGTTATCACGAGACTTGACAACGTCGGTGTAAAAGAAAAATATTAGATGGAAATTATATTGAAAGAAAAACGGTTTCACCTGAATTACAAAATTCTAAGTGTGTTCCATATCTAGACGCAATAGGAATAACAATCGCTCTAACCGAAATTCACCTTAGCTGGCCAGTAAAGGCACGCCCTACGCCGTCGTATGTGCTTTGTTATTGTCGAGAATTATTGTTATAGCTGGGCGAACCGCAGGGTCGATAGTTTCCTCTGAGGGCTGTAGTCTGGGAGCCGAGAACGTTTTCGCCTGTGAAAAGGTATAGAGCTATGTCTCCACACGCTTAGAATGGAAAGTCAGTTTCGTTGTGTAAGCAGTTGGAAAATGTTTGCAATATATCGCTTATATCATGAAAAAATTTAATTACTTTTGTCTTGTAAACTTAGTATTCGGACATTGGGCAGGTCTCTGTATTGTGATCGCTTGCAATATAGAACAGGTATCGAAGCATATTTTATTGTAAAATATTATAAAATTGGATATGGTTGAAATTTTGAATAAAAAAATATTTTACACGCTATTTATTTCAGAGGGTGCATCAATCAATTATTTTGATATCGAATATGAAGGTTTTCGAATATGCAGCACATAAATGGACCGACGTGGCTGGTGGAACATCACACGCACACAGAATTCCTCTGTGATGGTTCAGTGAGTGAGAGTTCCGGTGGCCTACTATTCCTCTCCCCACTCAATCAGCTTGATCTTTCCTTCATTGGATATTCTAATTTCTCTTTTAGGCTGGCGACGTAATATTGACTCCTCTGTGGTTGCGAGTGTCTATAGACGGCGATGACCATCTACTCTCTTATGGTTCACCTGCTCGTTGCCCTTCGAATATGCCTTAAAAAAATATATTAAACGGTTGCTATGGAGATTCGTCAAGGTCTAGGTGATAAAATGTTTGCTTCAGAAGCGAGAGGTAGATATGAAATTAGATTTGTAGCCGAGGACTACGTTTGTGAATTTATTATCTTCGACGGAGGCTCAAATCTGGGGCTCCAGGTCACGCAGTGCTTATGTAATTAAGTAGTTCTGATGGCATCGAAAAAAATTATAGTTTCACTCAAACGAAATATGAACATTGATGTATAAATATCGCTAAAGCTGTTTGAGAATATTTTTTACAGTTATATTTTTTATTGTCGATTTAATCGTTTTGTAGCTAATTCAAGCAATTTATTTCTTTAGTTATATTGCAATTATTTAGAAATAGATATAAAAGACTGTTACTTATTGTTCAAATATTGTTTAAAAAATAATTATACTCATAATGTAATATACTGCTATATATGTGATATAATATTATTACATCCTTATCAGATATCACGCAAAAATTATAGGTATCACCTATTGTCCATTAAACGTATCATTTAAAGACTCGCGGAATTTGTAAATTGCGGTGTACGCGGGATTCTAGCCTACAATACCTATTTCTTCAGCGGCGTCGCGTACCGAAGGCCGATTATTTCAACGTGTGACTTCACGGTTTGACCTCTCGCTGGTCCCTATTGGTCCATTACGGGGGCTTATCGCTCTTTAGGGCGGGCTTTATGCTTATAAAAATCATGGACGAAAAAATGTTTTCACTTTATCTTTATTCTAAGTGTATTTAAATTTTCGCGGAAGGACGCACCGAGTATCGCTTTCTTAAAAATCTATGCGGGATACTAAATTAAGAAGAATTGTAAGAAGTTCACATATACGTAATGTCCCCGTGGACATTTTTTTTATATCAGATTTGTTCGTAAGTAAATTATAAGCTAATATATTAAAGAATGAACATTTTCCTAATTAGAATACTTAATTAATTTTTAACTCTTTTGCTGTAGAGGCAAATAGCTTAACGTGTTTTTCGAAGCACATAGAGAGCGGCTTTATTGGCTTTTTATTTTAAATTTATATGAATTTGGTTTTAGTTAAAATCTTATTTACAAAAGTATAAAATAATAATAAACCAATAGAAATAGACAACTTGAAAACTTTCACAGTCTATCATATAAAAAACACTTATCTACATATGGTGCGATTTTTATTTTGGCTGCCATGTTAAACTTATGAATAATTTTTGGTATTTGTAACAGTGTACAATTAATTATCTACAAATTTAGTATCATATATTAGTTCTTCTATTTATATTTTTATCATCCTTACCATTGTGAGAAAACAAATAACTTAGAGAAACAAATTATTTTACTTAATCTGTTCTTTCAATTCCTATCACGACATTAGTGACACTTACCCGATCAATCGCGTAAAATATCAAAATACCTTCAAATCAAAGCTCAAGAACGATTATAATTTTAACAGTTCGTATGTATGTATGGCTATGTGGGTACGTTAATCAGTTCCTTCTTTGTACCTAAGATAGTTGTCTTAGTCTTAGAAATAAGGTCTCATTCGACGAGCCTTAACGCTTCACGTGTTATACAAAATGCTTTATTAAATTTAATATGGCTAAGACGAGTCATCTTCCATGCTTAAAATAAAAAGAAAATAAGCATATCATGTTCGGTTTCGAGACAAAGGTCTTAAGGAATACATTAAGAATGTGTATAACTCTTATATCCAATTAAGTTTAAAGATAATAATAAAATCGTTTCGGGTTTAAAAGTGAAGTCCAAAAAATAGTAAGGAAATATTGTCATTTGTACATACATGTAAAAATATAATAAATAGAAAAAATCTGAACAATAAATTGTATAAATAATTTGGAAAACGATCCCTTATGTCCCTGAAGTTCTTTTTACAAGTTCAAATTGTATATTAGTTAATAGGTTTTCCCATAGCGTACGTAGTTTGAACATATAATATAGACTTTGACAATTAATTAACGAGCAGTGACTGTAGTCAGGTGCCGATTTATTTTGTTTATGTTTTATAAAAGTAATATTTTAGTAGGTACAGTATGATTTGTGCTTTATTATTAAGGTAGTTAGTTATCTAAGACCGCTATCATAAACATAGACAAATTTCTAATTTTCTCTCAGAAGTATTTTCTAAATACAAAAAAGCGTAGATAATTTTCTAGTCCTCGCCAAATATTTCTTGTGATATTTTGGATACGAAAATCTTAGTATATTCCATACCTTTTGTAATTCCACACGCACTCCAAAATCCTACTTTTAGTTTCATTAACAGTGCTTTTATTCACAACTGTCCTTTTATTCACAGATTTATACAATACCCAATACAGTTATTAACCCTTTCAAGTTTCTCATATTTCTCACATATCATTCCCAGTTAATTTTTACACATTATAATATCCACGTTAGCTGCACGCATTGTACAATTACGCTATTAGAATGTGTCATTTTTTTCTGTTCTTAACATTGAATTTTAAATTTCATAGGTGTTGCAGGGAATTAAGGTAAACAACACACGCCAATGACATATTCGTACACGCTCGTAAATAAAAACAGAATGCAAAAAAATGCATGCAATAATTATATTTTTCATAAAATAAGCTCAACATTGGAACTTGAACATTTAATGAATTATGGTCGACCCTGGACGACCATCAGGTTATAAAAATAGTCTTTACTCACCCACCGAGGCGAGCGACCGGTGGTGCTTCAGCGTACATGCTGGATCCTTCAGCATTGAGATGATAAGTGTATGAACAGCGGAAATGCAGTGTGAGCGATGCAATCGTTCAGTAGTGGCAATACAAGAACCCTATAATCCACCAGTATGCGTTATAAAAATTTAATAAATCGATATAGAATATATAAAAATAATGGTTAGTATATTTTATTTCGGGCCATATGCTAGCATCCTTTAAGGACAGGTGACTTATATATTGTATATCGGGATATGGTCCTTTTTTATTTATTTTTTTATCATTACTTCTTGATACTTTTTCTTTTTCTAAAATTTCTTCTAGTAATTGAGTTTAATATTTGTTGAGACTAGTTTGGAAGCGCAAATATAATATGTTTACTCGAGTTTTTGAACTAGTACGGTATAACTGAATAACTTTTAAAAGTAATTTAGTTCACAACCTTACATATGCTGTCAATGGGTAATTGTACTGAGTGGCATTAATGCATTGTTACTTTTTTAGTGAAATGACAGTGCCGGTTGTATGTACACTCGAATATATAAGAGCATGGTGAAATCATATGTTGGACTATGAATACAAGAAAAATATACATATTTAGTCAAATTTCAATGCAAAAGAAATCGTACAATATATAGTTATATAATATATGAACTCATTTAATTTCAATTCTGACATTGAAATCATTGTGAAATTGGCGGAAATCGATCACAGTTTTAGTATTGAAAGTAAAAACTTATACCATATAGTCTGTGCCGAGAGAGACAAACCTGGGCGTCTGTGAGCACTGTGCGAATCGGCACTTTTCTACCTACAACAGCCAGAACCGGCTGGTTTGCGTGTGCTGCTGATGTATCTGATGCGCATTGAGAGTCGCACTACGCGGTCAGGTACAGATAAATTTTGTGTGAAGATAACGCTTATCTGGGTCTATAAAGACGCGTACTTAAAAACAGAATTTAATATAATTACCAATAACAGTAAACCAATTATACATTATATATATATCAATAACTTCTAAATATAGTTCTCTTCTGCTAATATATATATATATATATATATATATATATATATATATATATATATATATATATATATTAGCAGAAGAGAACTATATTTATTTGATCAGTTCTTCAAATGATTTCTTCATGAATCTTATATATACTCAATGTCATATTAAATGCTTTCTCATTCTGGTTTTCATCACTAATGAGGCCTTTGTACATGTGTAGGATCAACTTTTCTACTACCCCGATTCTCCATTTTTGTTTTTCTGGTTAACTAACATTCAGTTTTTAAGAAGATGAATCTAAATAGAACTCATGTTCACGGGACTGAGCATGGAGGCCGGATGCCTCGCATGCCACCTACTCTTAACTCAGTTACTACAAGTTACTACAACATATAGTAAATTTCTGAATTTCAACTACATTCTAGGAGGAAATGCGGCCATGGCAACTGACGAACTTACGAGACCGGCGCTCGACGACGCATCAATTACTTTACTACCGACATAGCCAAGATTATACCTGATAACATTTTGTGCATGCAAATAGACATGTCAGACTCGCAGATGAGTATTTCCAATGTTCCACGTGCTAGATTACCGTACCCTAAACACGAGTTCTATATCGCAAATCCATGTCGTGCCTACGAGAGGACCGCGAGCGTATACGCGATCGCCTCCGCAACGACATAACAATTGAATGTTACCGGCCCCGTAGTTATATCGGCGGGGACGCCGCGCCGGTCGTTACAGTAATAGCGGGGGGATTTTCAAAATGTAAAACGACGTTCGCCGGGATCCCCATAAAAATGTTAGTTCGCTCCATTACATTACCGACAATAGTGGTAAGGGATAAGGCTATTTTATGCGAAAATGAACACTAAAACGTACGGGGTAAGGTTCGATGTCTCTATGAACTACTAAAGCCTCATCGGTGTGCGAGTTCAATCAATTCTGGTTGTTTTCAAACATCGCTTTAAATGTTTCATGCGATTTCGGAGTATTGGAGGTGGCCTGTTAGTTCGCAAGGCGGTGGTTTGATTAAATTGTCGTTTGTAGATTTTATTTTATATAAATATATAAAATAGTGGATATATGAGTCTCCTAAGATGACTTGAGTATTTAATTTATAAATATTTTGTATTTAATCATTTGTTTAATCTTTAGACGAATAGAACAAAAGCTTCAACTTAATATTGTTATTTGTAAATCTTTCAAGTTGTAAAATATTGTTCATGCTTCACTCACTTCAAATGCAAACTAAAGTTTTGACACTTTTAATAAAATTTTAGAAAAAAGGATGTTAAGGTACTAATTAAATTTCCAGGAAATTGTGAAAATGTAATCTGCGTGTTAATTTCATGCAAACTAAAGCTGGATTGGAGCGCGAAGTTATGCGAGTCGAACAGCTTAGCTGATACGGGAGTGCGATAGAACAAATATGTTCTAGAATTTCCAGCATAACTACTGGCAAAAGAATTCTTACGTTTATTATATCTATATTTTCATGAAATGTCAATGAGTTCTAACAGTAGTTTTTTTAAGAATATATTTAGTTTATATATAATTAAGTTGTAGAATAATGTCTTCAAATTATTTAGTCTAATTTATATAATTTAGGGCAAATATATTTATACCACAAATATTTTAGTCTGATCCAATTTGGGGTATAGATGATAACGAATAATATTGGATTTTTGTAACTGAAATGCGATGCTATTGAATAGTATTGAATTAATTGAAATTATGATGGTAATGTCTTCGGACATAGATATATAACAATCAGATCTTAAATTAATCAATGAGGAGTGTACTATGGGTACCAGATTGTTGATATAATATATATATATATATATATATATATATATATATATATATATATATATATATATATATATATATATATATATGCATATAATACATAGAATCACCCAGATTCAAGACAAACATTAATTTTTAATAAATAATGTTGTCTTGTGCGGTAATTTAAGCCACGCCCACGCAATAAGTAGGGTCACTATCAACTGCGCCAATCAGGGAGTTTAATGAATTTATGGTTTTAATTCTCATTGAAATTACGGTGAACGAAATAGCGGTGGCAAGTCAGTGTTTAAGAAAGTCGTTTACAAATCGAAAGTACCGAGATATATTTTGTGAATCGACCAAGTCATATGAAGTCGTTGTTCCGTGCCCGGAGACCGCGTTGAGCTGACGGCCCCGGCAATTGCCATTAGTGCGACAACGGCATTCGTTAATATGTCATTAGCTCATCGTGGAGGCTTTAAGGCTTAACCATCCTCGATCTGAATTAAATGCAATATGGGAGGGTATAACATAGCAATGGGGTGATTAAAACTCGATATAAAAACGACTAAAGTACGATACAAAACTATAGAAATGCTAAGAAAACTTTGAAGTTCGCTAGAACACTGCAGCACAATTATCACTATTCCGGTGGCCCACTCCCCCTTCTCACCCTTCTCAACTTTCTGTAAGCACAAGTCGCCTCTATTATATATCCTATTTCTCCCTGACACGCCGGTATCGCACTGGTGATTCCCCAGGGATTACGGGTGTCCATGGGCGACGGCGACCATCGACAGTGGCTCCGTTTGCCTCGAATATGCTATAGTGTTAATAGTAACAGTTGTCCCTTATATGCCGATTGTTGCAAACTTGATTCTAAGTACACTGCGTTGTCGACTCAGACTCCAGATCGCTACTTCCGTTCGGCGTACAATTTATGTCACTGCCATAATATTTGCAAGGAGCTTTTACGTTTCCTGTGACCCCCCCCTCCCGGCCGGCCTTCCGCTCCCGCTGCTCCCAGTGAGACAGGGTGTCAAGTGACGTCATAAAGGGGCCCTATCTTTCTATAAGCGCGTACATTATAAAGAGTAGCTCGCCGGTTATTTCCCAAGACGGCCGTACGCCGGGCTCGCTCGCCGCGCCCCCGCCGATCGTAATTCGCACCTGTATTACATGCAAAATTCCGTAATACGGTTACTTATTTGGGAGGTCGCTCGCTTCGGGCGATGATTTCGCTGCATCGTGCCGTATGCGAAATCTTTCACTGCATGATTTTCCTGGACCAAGTTAGAAATCTAATCGAATAACTTTGAATTCGTATTTGTAACATTTTCTGTTTAAGTGCAGAAGAATAAAATAAATAAAGGTATAAATTTATTCGTGATAAGCGTTGGATATGTTTTGGTTTAGCCTTTGTTTAAAAACTATATCAAAACGAAAGTTGAATTTTAATAAATATCACATATTGTTCTTGTTTTTGCATAATGATTTACTAAAAGTCCATGCATTTTTCTTGTGAAATCAGTTAAAAGGCTACCTAAAAATTGTTATCCCATAGAAAATAATAATTCTAGGTAAATAATATATGTCAATAAATACAAAATTCATTGTGAGAAATTGAATTGGTTAATATATTCAGATATCTCATGAATAATGTCGCTTTTTAATGTTCATATTCTTTATTAATCATCATCATCACCATCATCACTTAACCTTCAGCCAGTCGCAATGACTGAAAGAGGCAAGTCCCGATACACCGAAGGGAGTGTAATTATAGGGAGAAGTGTAGGTTCTAGCTTGGATTAGGATGACGCGAGTGTAGAGTCAGCCGGTATTCGTGCAACCTCTAGCCAGAAACTGGATTCGGGATAGGTAATAGATATTATAGTGTGTCAATGAACATAGTGTTCCTTATGTTTCTCTTTCGTTCTTCGTTTCCTTTACTTGGTGCAGGCTTTGATGTCCATTTCTGAGAGTTGGAACAGTTCACATGCAGCCTTTCTAATTTTTACTGTACTCTGTGCTAATTTTCTTTATCCTTCTTGGTTCCTGTTGTAAAAACTATTGTCATGTTAAGTGAGTCTCCCACGTGTGAATATTTTTCTATTGTAGAAGAAGTTAAATCAGAGTTGAGTAGATGGTGTCGAACTCTCAAGCAAATCCTTTCTGGATTTTTCTTCAATCAATCTTTCATTGTTTACTTTCACAACTTAGTTAAAAGTTTTATTGTCCGTTAAGGAGTTGATAAATTTCATCGACAGCCTTTTAAGTTTCCGCTTTGCTCTGTACTATGGTCGCTTCTTCTTCTTGGTTCCTGTTGTAGTAGATCGGTCTACACGTCTCTCTCCCATGTGTACCTAGTACATCTATTATATATTTTTTTTTTCTGTTGTAATAGCTCATAAGGCGGTGTTCACAAGATGATGTAGGGCTTTTATTTTGAAAGAAATCCTTATTTACTAATGATTTTCTTGTGTTAATCTTCCATTCTTCTTTTTCTTTGTTTAGTGCATATTCTCAATGTCCGTTTTTGAAAATTAGTAAAGATCATCCACAATCTTTGTAATCTCTAGTTTTCTCTGTGATAATGTCGTTCGTTTTTCTTAGTTCCTGTAACAGTAACTCTTGTCTTGTTCGAGCGAGTTTATCGAGTATAACTACATTTATAACGTCCGTTTGTGAAAACCAACAAAGTTCAGCTACAACCTTGTTAGTTTCGTGCAGCCCATTTTTATTACTTACTACTGTAATAGCTCATTCTTGTCTTTACAATTCTCTTATGTGTAACTAGAGAGTCCAACTTATTTTTTTGTATTTGATCTTAAAGCAATATCTATTAGATGGTGTCGAGTTCTTCTTAAAAGAAATTCTTATTTCCTAAATTTTATCTTCTTTTGATTTGTCATTCTTTATTTCCGTTTCGAGGTGCAAGTTTTCAGTGTCCATTTCTATGAGTTGATAAAGTTCATTCATAGCTTTTTTGGTCGCTACTTTGCTCTGTACTAATGTGGTCCTATCATTATGGTCTCTGTTGTAATTAATAGTTCATATCTTGTTTAAGTGTGTCTTCTAAGTATAATTAGCTTTCTGTTGTAGAAATCTTAAAGCCAAGTTAAATAGTGTCAAGTTCTCCATAAATTTAATAAACCCTTCTTTGTTAATTGATTTCTTTCATCAACCTTGCATTCTTTTATTTTCTTTACTCCTTACAAGACTATCAGTATCCGTCTGGAAATTGATGAAGTTCATCAGCAGCAATTTTAATTTCTGATTCGCTTTAATCTAATGCGATGCATTGTTCTTTGTTCCTGTTCTGATAGATAATGCGCTGTTTACACGAGTCTCCTATGTATAACTAGAGTATCCCACTTCTCTTTCTATTGTGGTAGATATTGAAATGGCGTTAAATAGATGGTGTCCAGCTCATCTGAAAAAAAAAATCCTTCTTTTATAATTTATTTTTTCTGTTACTCTTTTGTTCATCATATTTTTTGCTTGGAGCAATTCTTCAGTGACAAGTTCTGAGAGGTGACGAAGTTCATCACCAGGCTTTATAATTTCTGATTTTCTGATCTAATGCAGTCCATTCGTCTTTCTTCACTGCCATTGCCATTTTAACGCTCATGTCTTTTCTACACGAGTCTACTATGTGTAACTAGGGCATCTAACTTTTCTTTCGGTCTAAGTAAACCTTAAAGCAAAGTGTAATAGATGATGTCCAGTTTTTCTCAAAAGAAATCCTTCTTTCCTAATATATTTTTTTCGTTGTTCTTTCTTTCTACATATTCTTCGCTTGGTGCACATTTTTAGTGTACGTTTCTGAGGATTGATAAACGTCATCAGCAACCCTTTTAATTTCTCATTTGCTCTAAGTGAATAAAGTCCATTCTTCTTGGTTGCTATTGTGATAGGAACCAACCATTTTGTTGTAGTGAATTCTGAAATATTGTTAAGTACATGGCGCCCAAACCCTCTCAATAAATAAAAAAAAATACTTTCTTTACAAATTTCTTTTTTCTATTTCTATTATTATATTGGTGTAAATTATCAGTATTCATTTCGAAGAATTTGTAAAGTTCATCTGCAGTCCTTTTTAATCTTACTTTGCTCTGAGCTAATGTTGTCTTCTTTCAATTCTTTAATTCTTCCTGATTCCTAACGTGTAATAGTCCGTGTTCTATTTGAGCGAGTCTCTCTAGTATGTAACTTTATGTTGTAGTAGATAAGGACTAACCTGATGATATCGTCATGTCGATTTTCTTGACCAAATGTGGCGAGATCTATTCTAATAATTTTGTAATTGAATGATAGCTCAAATAATTAATTTATATGTTGCGTTATTGCCCTGCAAAGACAGTGACCGCCACCTTTTATTTGATGACATGTATTCTTCCTACTTGATAGTGAAATTTGTAACAGCTTCTAGATAATGAAATTTATGAGAGTAATAAATTTGTAATAATGTATTTATGTAATAGTACATTAAGTTCTTGTGCAGTAACTTATAATAAAATATAATAGTAACATAATTATAGTGCTATTAATCAATTCAAAGCAGTTTTGTTACGTGATAGTATGCCTATTTATTGACTAGTCAGTGTTCTGGTGTTTAATAATAGTATCAAAAGAATTATTTTATCATTCAATTTATGGTGGCTTAATTATACAAAAATGTATATCCTATAGTATTTAATAACCCTAGCATGAGAGTTACCTTACTAATTAGTTTATTATAATAATTGCGTTATACTATGAATGAATTCACAAATATTCCATCAGATAATAATACGTATTTATTGACTTCCTAACCCTTTGGTAATATAACAGTATTTGTGAATATTATTACCAGTTAATGCACCAGATTTAATAAATAGTATTATATTTACTGACTTTTTATTATTATTATCATGTGGTGTTCAGTAATAGTAATTAAAAAATTACATTAACATTCAGTTAAAGGTATTTGTATCACATAATAATGTACGTAATTATTAGCTTTATTCCATTCTGTTTAGGTTAACAATGGTATTCTAATGATTATATTACCAGTCAATTAGTCATAGCTCAGTAAGATCATGCTATACCTTCTGATTTTGTCAACTCCTATACAATTAACAGTTACAGGAACTTCACTTAATCAATTTGTATTAAAAATCTTAATAATGAAATATTAAATTTTAGTGGAGTCCTTTAGTAATAACTGTGTAATGTTAACCTAAGAATATGTTGTTTATTCATTTATGACTGCTTGGACTTACTTACTCATTGTAAATGGGCAATAAATATGCATGATTATAATTACATTAAATGCATATATGCGTTTACACACTTTTTTATTTCATTACATAATCATATAAAACTATACTTACTCCTTAATATTTGTTCTCAATATTAGCCAAGGATTATATGGATTACTAATTTATGCCCGCGGCTTCGCCCGCGTAGGCATAAAATGTATTCTTTCATCTTGTTCATATGGAAATTTTTTATAAGGCCAATTCATACACACTGATGATATAACCACAGCCCCTATATATTTGTAGCTATTTCATTTACATGGCTGATGCTTTTTAAAATAATATAAAGCGACAGCTTAAAAATTGTTGGAAGATAAACATAATCCATACCTACTGATTTTTTATGCATTTAAGTTTACACATATCATCGCTATTAATTAAAATGAAAATCAGTCCAGTTATTCTCCAGATATAAGTCTTCGAACAATTATATTGTGTAATGTATGTAAATTGGAACTAAGTATTTTTTATGATTATCTCACTAATATGTATTATAGGTATTATAAACGCAATAGTTTTAAGGATATATAGGTACGGAAGTATATGATGAATGATGGTAATGCAAAAGTTATAGGTGACTACTGCAATATACACCTATAAATAATGTTAAACCATTTATTTTGGTCTGTATAAACATGCAGATTTTGCGATTTAGAAACGTGTGAGCAAGCCACATAGAGCTGGCCGTGGGAAAAACATAGCGTGCTCAAATGTATGCCTGTTACCTTTATGGTCTCACCCTGCCGCCGGACCACACTATAATATCGCGCACTTGCTTGTCTATAGTCATTACTATTCAAATATGTATCCAAATGATGTAGTGTAAAAGACAACGTTCATCTATTTTAAACACCATATGCGATAATAGTATTTATTTTGATATAAGGATCAATTTGTTACTACCAAATGTGCGTTAGCAATAAATTATCAATTATTATTGTATTTATGGTTCACTATTTTGGCGATAATGGCTTACACATAAAAGATAGACATATGCTGTCGCGCGCTTTTTTGTAGGACCATTTAAGATAAACATTTCCATTATACGTTATATATGTGTAATTCCAACGGTTTTTGCGGTGCACGCCAGTATAGCTCGCAGATGACAGATTTTTTTCCTACTTACTAGACACTTATTGTTATATTTTGGATAATTGACACTATATCTGTATAAATTATAGCCTATGTGCTATTCTGATGTGTAAGCTATATATTATTGTACAGTGTCATCGAAATCCATTCAGTAGTTTTTGCGTGAAATAGCAACAAACATCCATCCATACTTACAAACTTTCGCTTTTATACTATTAGTATAACTTTATCTATGACTCATTTGATAATGGTACATTCAGTATGTTTTTGCGATCTATGCTTCATGACAGTATAGAATTTTTATATGAAATTCTAAATGTTGAGTGTTAATAAGTAATGAGAGAGGGAGTGTATATGATAAGCAATAAATGTGCAAGTTTATAATTAAACTAAAGGCATGCAAGAATTTACACACACTTCTTTTTCCTAGTTTAGTCAAATAATACATTTATTCTTTAGTATTTATTATATAGTATTAACCTAAATCTATTACTGCTGAGTTAATGACGGTGTATACAGTACTTTAATTGTATTCTATGTATTTACAGACACCCACATCGTGTTAATAAGTAATGAGTGTATGTGATAGGCAATAAATGTATAATATGTTTATAATTAAATTAAAGGTATGCATGACTTTATACACTTTCGTACACCTTAATCATATATATTGCTTAGTATTCATTATATGATAATAGCCTAAATCTATTACTGTTTAGAATATGATGGTGCATTCAGTATTTTTATTGTATTCTATGTACATACATACACACACTTGCATACATAAGCACACAACACATGTACATAAAAACACTCATATATATATATATTAGGTACTCACTGTTAATAAGTATTAAAGGATTACATCCTTAGTTCAGGCCGATCAGGTTCTATATGAAAATGATCTATGAAGAAAAGATCTGATCTAGTCAATATAAACTTTTCTATAATGATATTTGGTGCCCAGGTTCATATTTAGATTAAGTAAGTGATAAAAAAGCGTTGTGAATTTTATTTTTTTGTAATGTTCTTTCTTCCCTCTGTATGTGATTTTTGTTAGCCTAGTAGGTTGTCACTGCTTATAGAATGTGTTTTGTTATTCCTATTTCATTGGTTTAAGTGTATCGGTGCTCTCGGATGATCAATACTTCAGTAGAGACAGATTTATACTTGTGTGATATCCTAAATTAGTATAAGCTTTAAATATTAATAAAGTTTAAGCTATGTGGTTGACTATTATTAGAATAAGTACATTGTGTCTTGTATCTTTAGCCCTTGTTGTCATAAATATAGTAGTTTAGTGTATATAGTAGTTTAGTGTATGTGATTATCATCAATATGATCTTTATAACAATTGATCGGTCTTACCAGATACCCTTTAAAATTTTGCTTAAAAAAGTAGATTTTATTTAGAAAATCCCGGTCTTGTAACAGCTAAAACAATGTAGTAATTGTCCTTTTGATCTATGTTTAATATTAGTTTGAATTATTTTTATTTCAAAAGTAACTTATGTACAACTCAGAATGCCGGGCTGTATACCTCAATAGTGTTTTTTGGTTAAGAAATGATATAGCGAGAATATATTTAGAATGTCGAATAACCCGTTTATTGTTCACTTGGTCATTACTTTTGAATCTGGTGTACCTAGTCGTAGTGTTTATTGAATGCTTTAAAGTATAGTGTGTCTAGTTGTCATATTCATGCAATGTAGGTATAAATGGAGCGATCTCATCGGGATTTCCTTGACATCTACGACTTGCGTCGGAGTGCAACACAGATTTACAAAGTAAACACACCAAACACAACAAATGGCCCCGTGGCCGCCTATATGCTCGCGCGCAGTACATTTGTACTATTTAATGTGCAGTGAGATATAGTTACAATGTATGATTTTCATATATTAACAAACTTATTTCACTATTTTGTTAACAATAATGCCTAATTATGTAAAATTTATAATAATATAAGAACACCGATGCAAAAACATTTGTGCGTTCTATATATTCATATTCATCTATCTTCTTTATCAAATAATCATACAAAAAAAAAAAACTTAATATTCAAAGTATAGGCTATCCATTACTATGTATTATACTAAGACTATATAATATATAGTCTTAGTCTAAGGTTCACTAAGCTTTCTGAGATCTTTGTAAAACCATGGAAAGATGGATGAATTGGATGGAAAGGCTTAGATGGAAATAATTGCCACATTGGCATTTTCAACATCTACTTTAGACTCTATTTTTTTCCGTGAGATAATTTCGCCATCAGTCTATAAATATAAATGATGGTCTCACAATGAAAGGTTTAGACTAAATGCTGGATGTGGTAGGAGTTCAATATGACTAAGTTCTTCGATCTTATCCCGTGTAACTTTCGCAATACGTGGTGTAGTATTGTCATATCATAAGAGCATGCATTCGTGTCAGTTGTTAACTATGTATAGCAACAGTAATAGTTCGATTATCTGAAATTATTTAAAAGTACACTAAACCATTGTAAATCCACGAGAAACAAAAAGACTTTCAGCTCAAATCGATCTATCTTTATGATTGTTCAAGTAATTGTTATTTGTCTAAACACTGATTTTACATGATTAAATTGCTTAAATAAATCCATTTTCATGACAAATAACAATGCGTTTAACAAAACGATCGCCTTTCGGCAGGGCGAGAAATCGTTTGCACACTTCTATTGGAAATTTTGTTTGAACGACGTTTGATTCGCGGGGCACTGTTCTAAAACTTTTATAGGTCTTATGCAATGATTTTAAGTGGCGATACGAGTATATGGTGTCTTTAGAAAGTCGAAGGAAGTCCGATAATCTGCGAGTGCCGGTGCTTCGTAGGATTTCTACTGCTCTGTTTGTAGCCTCAATATCTTTTACAGGTGGGCGACCATTGCGCGAATGATTTATCTGCGCCAAATCTGCTCTATTAAAATGATAGTTAAACCGACGCTGTGCAGTTCGCTCATTGACTGTATCTTCTTATTTAATTTCGTGTATTTTCCTTGCTATCGCTGTTTTAAACTTTTGTTTCGATCAATGTCTTAACAATATATGAATATCATATTTATCACACTCCATACGTTTTATCATCAAAATGTCTTGCCCTGTCAATTAACATAGACTGTATTATTAAAAGAAAGTAAAATGGTTTAACTATTCATAGAATGAGAGACTTGTCCAAAATTTATGACATGTATAAAAAGAAAGTGTATGAATTTAAGTGATGAAAACTGATATTACTTATGGGATACCGTCAGCAGGATTATGTATTGTGTATTCAAAAAAAATGCACTAATAAATAATTTTTACGCAATAGGAAAAACTAGAGAGTTACGGCTTTTAAGAAAGACAACCCGTATATAATTTCTCAACTTTATCGCATTAAAACGAAATAAAAATGCATTTTATCTCTTCACGCATATATTGGAAGCCCAAATCCATGCGTATGTCCACTAACAGTGCCTGGTGACAAGAATTTAAAGTAGCTTATAAATGCCCGGTGAATCTCTACAGCTCGGTGCGAGGTTACCTTCGATACCGGGAAATAGTTCTGCAATACGCTAAAGGGGAGTACAGATGGAGTATTTTCAAGGATTGTATACAGCATTCAATAGGCGGTCGAACCTTTTGGAACCTCATTTTAAACTCGAGAACTCGGGGAACTCGGCGTATATGTGAAGACGTTCGCCGACGATGTGGTTCTCATATTCTTCAGCCATCGGCCCGGATGCCAATCGGGCGTTAATTCACGTATACTGTGGGAGAATCAAAAATAAATTGAGGTTTTCGCCATCGAAAACAAAGTCGATGGTGGTGATTAAAAAACTTAAGTACAACGACCCAGTGGTGCACATGAACGGTGAGCAGATAAGCTTGGTTGGTGAAATACGCCTATTTGGTTTAACGATAGACAGGACGCTGACGTTAATTCCCCACGATACGAAAGCTTGTAAAAGGAATATCCATTTTTTGGAGCGTGCGGCACTGGAAACGGCAATAGACGTTTGGATTTCGAGGTGGCACTTCCCGGAAATCATGGAGAACGCAACTAAGAGAATAAAATTTTTGAGTTACTCTAGCGTGGTAATAGATAAGAAACTGAATTGTTAATGGAATTGGATGATAACTGAAAATGTAATAGAAAAATGTAAGTTATGATGATTATTGTAAAACTGATTGGAAATGAAAAGAGAGATAATATGTACATATATATATGTGTGTGTGTGTGTGTGTGTGTGTGTGTGTGTGTGTGTGTGGTTGCGCCGTAATTTTGGTTGGTGTTTTGTGTTGCAATAATGACACATATTCCATCCTGGTTGTCATTATTGCCTATAACTTTTCCATATTGCGCCTCCCTACCCACTCATCTGTTAGTACCAATCCATCTGCAACTCGAACTCCGCGCTCGCGCCGCTACACATAATAAAATGCGTAAGAGACCAGTGGTGGCCACTCGAAGGAAATTAAAGTACTACAGGTGAGTCTTCTCTATTTTCTATCCTTTTGAGTGTGTCATTATTGTGAAACAAAATTTTTCCAACCAGCGCGATTCGCCGCACTAGTGTGTGTGTGTGTGTACGTGTGTGCGTGTGTGCGTGTGTGCGTGCGTGCGTGCGTGTGTGCGTTTGTGCAGTAGGTCTGACGGCACCTTTCGTGGCGGCTAGGGATTCCGGAAACTTTAGTTCTTTAATTTCTCTGCTCATGAATTTCGTGTTTACTCAATCTATCGCATCAATATTTAACAACACACTTTCTATCGCTATCGAGGCTTTTGCCCTCGCCCACTTTTCTTCCTATATCTCCTCTCAACTGTTCTGCCGTGCCTATTATTTTATAATTTTATAATCAAACTTTGAATAAAGCGTGATACCACATTCGCGAGACTAAGCATGGAGGCCATATGCTTCACATACCACCTACACCTATCTCAGCTACTACAATATATATAGAAAAAAGTGTATAATAGAACAACACCAAATAAAAAAAGAGTAAAATTCAAATGGAAAACAATAAAGAGGAAGGAATAAATAAAATACAAATAAAGGAATCCTACAATCCTATAAAACAAATGGGACGCATGCGCCTGAAAAGGTATGGATGAAAATATAAGGTATGCGATAAATGCATAAGGCCATAGTCGCCATGCTAAGTGGGCAGAAAGAAAAAAAAATCCTTGAATAAAACATAAATTTAAAACTGTACCACGAATGTTTTAATTGACGTTCATTTATTCTGCTTTCAAATATTTTACGTTACCTGAAATTTGTAGCACAAACATTTTACTATGTAAGTCCCATGCAGGATGCACCGATGTGTCTAGCTTATAAATGATTGTACACAAAATTTAAGTTAATGAATTTAATGATCTATAATTCAAGAAGCAAGAACTATTTAAAAAAATGTATTACAGAATGTAGGTGTGTAATTAAAGAAATATATATTGTTAAAATCTTTTACTCCATATAAATTGATAGTTCATAATTAATTCTTCTGTTTATGATTAAACGTGGAAAACGAAAATTAATGTAGTTTAAAAAATCTTAATGTTATAGTTTGAAATTTAAGATATTAATTGATAAAAATGTATGATGCTTTAGTCTGATACGTCAGTTGGACGAAAAATAGAATGTCATTATTCACAGAAATGGGTAAACATTTAATCAGTCCGATCCAGCATTAAATTGTGTAATGTAACATTCACGGACGGCGCGCGCGCGGCTGCGCAGGCCACTCTGAGCTCCATAAATCCGGGGAGGTCCCCTAGCGATCATAACTTTCATTGTAATGTCCTGTTGTTGCTGAGCCCTGTTGTGTGTAAACAAACTGTGTTTTATGTCTTTGCGCATGTATAAAAAATTTGCTGAGTGCCAATTTGAGCTATATTACCTGATTTTAAATCTAAGGTAAGCATAGAGTAAAAGTGTTTCACAAAACCTAATATACCTAAGTAATATTATTAAAAGTTGTGTAGCAGTGTAAATACAGTAATATAGGACTTGAAAACTTTTTTCAGTTGATCACAAGCTAGCGTCGCTCGCGATCTCGCGTTCTCTTCTAATTTCTATCTCGTTCGTGATTTTGGTTTCGATTTTGATCCTAACCTTGGTGCCCACTTTAAATTCTGCAGCATTATATGCCCTTTTCCATTATTTATACTATATATGTTTTAGTCGAGCAGAAGCGGATTTTTACAATCATAATATAGTATAAAATACAAATTACCATAGAGATCGACGACAATCATAGATCATAATCTTTACCTGATTTAAGCTATTCGAGCGAATATAGAATTTGACACCGATTTCGCTCACCGGGGCGTCGAACTTCGGCAACTTAGGTAAAACGTACGTTTTAATAATCAGCACGACCGGTCCGCGCGTACCGTTGCGCACGCGCCGGTTATGGTGTTATGAGTAACATATACGCGGCCCGAGACGACCCGGCCGCCCCCGCCTCGACTTGTGCCTTCCTTATTGCGAGGCTGATCTCATCTCGGGGTGACGACGTTATGAAAAAGTCGATTAATATATTGTGACTAAAACCTAAGAAAAAAAGAGGTGACGAATTGTAGTTACAAAATCATTTGTGGATTATGGTTCCGTGTTGACTATCCAAGTGTTAATATCCATATGAATTATAAAATAAGTACCAAATTTCGTTTATGTACGTCAACTCGTGACACCTAGTTAGTCAGCAAGTTTTGTGTCAGGATACAGAAGCTGGTCCCGAGTAAGTTCATCTATAACGATAATAGTGAATAGAATTCGTTTTATTTAGAAAGTTACTATTTAGCCAAACAATATGTATAAACATATTTTTTAATAAAAAAAAAACGATAAGCGAGGACTTCTCAAAAAAATGGTATTTCATAGAATTTAGACTTTCAAAGTAGTGATAGGCCAGAAGAAAAAATGCTCTATGATATATGAAATGTGTATTCATGGGTAAACTTAAAACACATGAGACACGAATTCGAATATTATATGTAAATATGCATCAATGATTGATTTTCTAATTTATTATCTTATTGACAGTTTTTATCATTTAGCTGCTTATGCATACTCTACCACAATTAGTTTATTCCACATAATGGACTAGGACCGTGAACCTTCCACGCAGGTCCGGCGTGTGTTGGGTGCTGCTGACGACAGTCCTTACCAATACGATGGCAATCTCAGGAAATAAGGTAGTAATGAGCTTTCTGGGACACGGAGTAAGTAGATTTATCTAATTTGGAAGCTTATCGGTCAATTTGCAAGTAGTTGGACTGCGAACATGATAACTTTCATTACCACTGCCGCTCTTCTTATATCGATCCAATCAATTAAAAAGGGCAAACATCTTGATGAAATTGCACGTCAGAATATTTTTAGTAGAGTCTTTAAATACATATACGTCAAGTTCCCAACATGCTTTGGCCTAATGTGATAACTGAAGTGGGACCTGATATAAGGTATAAGCATTGTCCAGACGATAGCTTTATAAGTAAAGGCGTTGCGCTGGTGGTGGAGCATTGCATTTGAGCCCTAGTAAGGTATTGATTTTTATAAGTGAGTTCAATGTTGTAGCCGCATTGAAGACTACGGTTATGAAATTAATCACAATCACTCCACAGCGGTGGGGTCAACAAACTTGGTACGAATACAATAATTGAGCGGGGAGTAGACGCAATACGCAATAAAAATAGCTTCTGTGTACCATTTCGTCAAGTGCATGAAAGTTCCGGTGACCCACTCTCCATCACGCCATTCGTACCTTCATAAGCCCATTATTTTTTTCATCTGATATTCTATTCCTATCTAAGACGACGAATTTGTAGTCCTTTGGAGTCGCGAGAGTGTTCATGGACAGCGAAAACCAGCTGCTATGGTAAAACAAAACAGAAAAAAAAAACACACGACAATCATACAATTCATAAGACGGTTGTGGGCTTATATTTGCGTTTTATTGCTCTATATTGAACCTACGATAGTTATATTCGAACTACACTCGCCTCGATTGCCAACAGCAGCGAAATGGATTTTGTTATTGCCTTCTTCTTTATAACTGCGGGAAAATGTGAATTCCTACTCTCCATATTGCTAATGCAAATTCAAGAACTAGATTTTAATTAAATCACAACTTAGTGAATATGACTCGAGAAGACTGTGCTCTTCACAATGACTTTGTAACTACGTTATCTCGTGAGACTTAATTATTGTCTAACAACACTCGCGTTACGTTTCATACTTTCGAGGTGGCGAGAGAAAGACGTATTCTCTGAGTAACTTAATAGGCTTAAGTACCTCATTGACTTAGTTAAGACTTGTTTCTTTTAAGTTAATATGAGAAAAGCTGACTACTGACTTACATTATTGTTGGTTTTGGTTTTGGAGCTGTTTTGAGTAATTAATTTTTTTTTCATTATTGGCACACTTAACTAAGACCGACTTTCTTATTAACTCGAATTTGATTATTTTGAATAGCTGTAAATAAAACGAATTATTGGCGTATCTCTATTGTCAAGATAAATAAGAGCGATACAAAATTTGAGTGTAAAATTAAAAAAACAAAACCGTGAATGAGTAAGTAATACTTTTTCGCTGTTTTTGTATCTGTATCATTAACGATCTAAAAAAAACTATATTGGTTTATGTTATTGTAACTATTTGTGTCTGCTTTTGTATAAACTATTTAGTAGGAACTTTAGAATTTATTTTGCTAGTTAAAATTAAAATGTCGATAATAATATGTATAATAAAATGATTATGTACTAGTTAATTAAGGGCAATATATTAATATTCTAAATATTATTCTAAAATGCCACAAGTAAAGCATTAAGTTAAATAAATTTATATAAGACGAATAAGTGTTGTGAATAATTAAAAAGCTTTTATATAACGATTTTCACTATCAAAAATAAGGTATTGAAAATGTATTATCTCCTAGTAACTTCGAAATTTTTCGGCGTTTATATATTTCTTCGTAATAATTCAATAATTTTTCACAAAATCAGGCAGAAGTAATTGTAAAATTGAGATTTAATCAATTGAAAATAAACTCAAATTCATGTTACAGATAAATCAAAACCTGCATCCGATTAAGAAAAGTTTCTTTTGGAGCGAAGTTCTTTAACGCGGCGGAATTTCAGCAATTCTTTCTTTGTCTCTCTCTATATCTTTGTAACACACGCCAGCTAATTGAACAACGGTGGGCAGAAAACGTGCGCTGCGCGATGCTAAGTCCTTTAGCTTTATGCATAGTGATCTTTCTATTATTCCTTTTTATAATTTATTATTCAATCTTTTGCCTCTAGGTTTCATTAAATGAGTATTTTTCCTAAGACTTTAAATTATTATTTTTTTGATTTAATTCCTTACTTTACATTATTTGCATTAAAGAAATGATAGAACATAAAATATATAGATTTTCTTTCTAATTATATAAAGAGTAAGGATTCCTTTTTGATGGTGTTCTCCCACCACACATGTTTTTTTTCAATATTTCATTAGTGTTGCCAAACGCAAAAGAAAAGTAAACAAAAACCATTCACGCATAGGTATACTGAAAGGAAAATCACAATCACACATACAGACACGAAACGCGCATACGCAACGATGAAGCAGTAAAACGCCTTCGCGGTCGTAACTCGGGCCCACGGAACTCTATTCCGCTAAAAATCGTCGTAAACACGGAAACACCTGACACCGAACGACACGACGACGACGACCGCCGCGCCGGCCCGCGCGCCGGCGCCGCGCCGGATCCGCAGTCGACGAACGGACGGCCGCACGAGTTATACGCCTCGCACGTTATACGCCCCGCACCGCCCGAGAAGGAGGCTTCGCGCGTATAAAATACACCCGGGATACGCGTACGCCGGAAGAGGTACAGAGAGAGGTTTGCGTGATAATAAAATATATATGTTTATTGTCTGTGACGACGATGTGGCTGCTTGTGACGTTATTGCTAGTGAGTGACGCCTGCGCCGTTTTCTATACGCGTGGATCGGACAATATCCTCAAGCCGGGTGAGTTCTGATCTTTCACAGGAATGACAATATATGCTACAACCTTTTACCACCCTTTTATGTAGCCGTAAAATAACGTTAAGCAAATATTAATTTACTTTACTATTTTAATTTAATAGTAGTTTCCGATTGTCATCCTTCTGGTATTTATGTTATACTATACTATATTTTTCTGTGCAAAAACTATCAAACGTCTTACTTTTGGACATAATCTACCTCTATAGAAAATTTGAATACAATTCCTTTAGCAGTTTGAATTTTATTAAAAGGACAAACTACATACATACATTACAGAATAATGCTTAAAGCAACAGCACTCAGTTACAGATATAAAATTATTCAATTTATCAACAACTTCAATGACTCAAACTATTAATATTTCATTTTGATTCAAGCGAATCATTTACCTGTGCATGCATATGCGTCCGCGCATCCTGGTTTGCATATTTATATTTTGGGCGTACGCCGATCCGAAAACGGCGAGAAGGTCGCCGGGTGACTTTACCCTATATGCCGGCGTCGATTCGTGTCGACTTTACTAACCTTTCAAGATTAGTCGATTTTGTATATGTCTAAAGGGTAGCTTAAAATTCTTGATCTTTGTGCACGTTCAAATATATCATGGTGTGTATAATATCTGTGAAATCGCAAATGTCAAGTTGAAGTTGCAATCATCCCGTATCGGCTTGATAATATAGAATCGAATTGAAAATTTCCAAATAACGAAATCACCGTAGTCTAAGTATTGTTATTTAGTTAATCGTAAATGCTAAATGACGGTACTTACGTGAGAAAATAAAATTTAAAAAAAACTAGTCCGTCTAATCGGACACTACATGAACGAATCGTTAGAATATGAAGGAAGGAATTAACTTCGTGACAAGATAACTGAATTAGTGTATACAAAATATAAATAAGCTTCAATATATAGTTCGGTGTGTGTATGTGATATTTGTCTTACATAGAATCTGATCGCATTTATTAATCGTTATCGAGTTCATATCGAAAATCCTTCGCTTTAGATAAACTATTTCGCAATACTTGCGTTTGTACAATACAACTGTTTTAGCTATCGTAATAAATATAATTACAATATGAAGTCAATAAAATGACAATGATTATAAAGACCTCGTGTCGTTAACGCGAAAGTAAATGGTTACACAAGTGTTTATATTATAACTGGGCTGTATGTGCATTAACGCAAGGCCGTCGGCGCCGGCGCAACAGGCGGTGCAGTGAAGGTGCGTTGTGCGCATTTTAGCTTGTTCGTGTTTGATTTTTAAAAATAATTTTAAATGTTTTTGCTCTAGAACCACGATTTTTCTGTTTTCGTATGGTCGATGTTATTGTATTTGGCGTATGGTGACCCCAGCTTATTGTTTTCATTAAGTTTTAGTTCGGTTTAAAACAATTGTGTTAAAATTAAATCGTTGTTTTTAAGCTCAGCCTTAAATTTTGCAAAATTCACAACATCGCATTCTGTTTCGTTTTAGGAATTTCGACCTTTGCCATAATAATATTGTCGAAGAAATACAAATGTCAGGGCCAAACATTTTCTAGACACTTCTGAGCTAATATTTATTTTTAAACATTACTAATGAGATATCAACAACGTTTCAAGCTTTAATATGACGAAGCCATTGCTACATTATGGCGTTTTTAAAATTATCACCGACAGCACGAGCAATGATATTCGAGTGTACAGCGTATGTTCAGTTAAAACCTGCCCGCGGCCGAACTGACCAAACAGCCAACAAGTCAAATTTGATTATTCGCTCCGTTACTCTCTACTCTCGGTCCGGACTGGGCCGTAGGAGGGTCAAACTCTTTAATCAGAAATGAGGCGACGATAGGTCAGTCATCAATGAGGTTTTAGGTCAAATTTAGTATATAATTCTCTGCCTCTTCATAGCACGTTAAGATGTCGGTCCCGGTCGTTATTTATTGTATTACTGTATTATTATTGTAATAATGCAATAACACATTGTGTACAATAATGACACAATAATACAATATTATTTATTATTGTGTTATTATTGCACATTGCCGACTACGGTCGTAAGCAGTCCCCGATCCGCGTTGGCCCAGTATCGAGTGTTTTATGTCCAACCCTCTCTATTTGAAACACGAAGTTTGTGGAAGGGCGTGACTTCGCAGTGAGACAACTCACACTCAACATATCAATCTGTAATAAACAAATGAACAAAAAGATTGCAATGACGACTTATACACAATTCTAACAAGTATACGTATAGTTTTTCAACGTACTTGGGTACGAGTCGACCGTGGGCTGACAGCATTCGACTTTTCGCTTTCGACAGGGTAATATTTATGATTATCTAATGGTATACGCATTGCAGGGGCCGTGTATTAAAACTGACTTAATATCCTTTGTTTACGCTAAACTTCATAAATATGAATGCGCGCGATGGCCGGGCGGGCGCCGCTTTATTGCGCGCCGCCGGTCATGTTAAACATTGTCATAATTGTTTGTGTGCGAAGATAGTTTTCATTTCCGGTTTCGCGATGTGTTACCGGAGAGGTGGAGTTAATTTTTATACAGGGAACAAAAGCATGTTTCGTTCGAGAAATACGCTGAGATTTAAATAAATTTGAAATTCGTAGGTACCCTAGCTGTTTTCAAAACTATCCCTCGGTTCGTATTGTTAGCATTAAGTATGTTTATCTGTTGTACATACTCAAAAGTTGTCAACTAGTTTTGAGTTTCTTGTGGACGTCCTATCAGGTCGTTCTGCATGCACTATACTTGTATCATCACGATGAAACAATTTGGCGAATAGGAGCTGATGCTGTAACACGATCGTGTCCTGACAATAGACGTTCTTACCCCTTATCATCATCAACTTTGTATACATGATCTGTTTTGAGTGCGAAACTTTATTCAAAAAATAATATTCATGTTGCAGCTTACATCGTCTCCCCCTTAGGAGTAATCTTTACGTGAAATATTGGACATATATAATTTTACGCATATTATTATCACAGTAATCGAAGTCACAGTAAGTTTAGAAGTTATAGTGACGAATGAATGTAAGAATTGTGAAATTCAATGTATATAAAAATAATACTTTAATGAACAAAACTTCTATTAAAATCGCAAAGACCACAAACACGCATGTAAAACCAAAAAAAGGCTATTGTGAAATTTATAAACCAATTTAAATGAGTCAAAAACCGACTGTTAGCCTAAGTTATCTCAAAGTATTGCTGAATATTAAATCCAAATTAATTATGCCATTTTAGACATTAGCTTGCACGAACGTGCAGAGAGAGAAATATACTAAAAAAACCTATGGATAAATATTATTAAAACAGCCTAATTGCGTACGGAAATTGAAGAAATTATACACATTGTATTAGTGGATCATGAGAGAACATTTATAATAATTATATTTATAAATAAGAAAAATGAATATTAATTTGCACTTTTTTTGTATGAGATTTAATATCATTGACATTTAATATCATATAATATTTCCTTGTTTATTGTACGGTGTTGTGAAAATTTATCATAATATTAGGGAACACTAAAATCTATATACAGGTGACGTGTTATAAATTATGTATCGTGTATTATGGCATGTAATACCGTGGACGACCACAGGACTCGGTAGCATTCATTAATGATGACTATGGAATAATTGAGGGTTTCAATAATTGTATCGCATATCACGACCTTGGTTCATTTCCAGCAGACCGCGACTGCATACATTATTTAGTAAAAATTTAGCACACCCATTGTTTAATAAAAAAAAAAACTCTGTCGAAGGGTATTCTGAGTTTAATAAGCGATCCAAGCACGCACACGATCTCTGTAAACTATGAATCGGATTTCAACATTTGCTGCACGTATCGCGCACCCCAAACAATACTTGCAAACCCGTGTTCTCTGTGTAAACCACTGCATAGATAGAGCACTATTAAGGAACAGCGCTTGAGGCGGCGGCGTGACGTCGATGCTTTTCTTTATTTTTTTTCCCAGTTCGCTCAACATTCTGAAAATAAGTATAAAAAAAAACCGAGCTTTCACTGAAACTGATTAGTATGTCAAAAAATTGAGTATTTTTTTTTATTGATAGCATAAAACTCACCTCGTACGTAAGTGGAAAGCTAAAGCTTGCAATGAAAAGCTTAGAATCGCAATCACTTCCCCTCATTACAATATGAAAACAAACTTTTCCGCGCCACATGTACGGACAATTAAAGTTCATTCAACAAGATGAGGGGAATCAGTATTCTTGAATTGTAATTCTCTTTCAAAGCTTACGCTTGCGTAAGCTTTTATTGCATTTGAATAAAAATAAAATATATTTGTGTATAATACTCCTATTATTATACTCTCAGTACATTATATATTACCAAATATAAGTTTCGCATCTGAGTATTAATTTGTTTTACAAATACAAAAAGATATACATATGTTCAATATTTATCAAAAGTTTGTATCAAAACATATCACCGTGCAACAAGTATTCCATTTGTCGATTTTCACTTTACTTATTGACGATTTGTTAATAACAAAACATATTTAAAATGAAACAATTTTCATTATAATAAATTACATTGACAATCCATATAATACATTCTTATTTAGACCGAGCCATGTTCCACAGCCGGTATTTGTAATCTGACGCCGCGCATACGGTACATAAATTCCTAGGTCGTAACGTACATAAGTTCGCCGTGAACTAACATTCACTCGATATTCACGACCCTATCGCGTCCCCGGCGACGGTGGCGCCCTGCTACGGCGAGTTGTCGGAACGCGACGGAGTGCGGCGCCCGCGCGGCCTCGCGCCAAAGGCCACGGGCATGCGCCGCTGGGACTGTGACATAATACACAGATCATGTTACTGCAGTACACTAGCGACACCTGTACGACGTTGTTGGCGGTGGTGATGCGTTGTATGTTTACGTCTACGAGCGATCAATCACAATTGTTATTTAACAATTTGTTGATGTAGCTCAAAAATTCTTGTAAATAATAGTTAGGGCCTGCGCAAAAATGCATAAATTTCTACATTTTTAATATATCGATCATCTTACAGTTATGATCTAAGTCCCAATCTTGTTCAGATGTCCAAATTTTCATACTATTCTCAATTCAGATCCCAGTCCTGTTATCGAAACCTTGGCCAGTGCCGTTTCTGGTCTGTTTTGACTCCATCTTGATCCTGCTCTGTATTGCTGTCATTCATTAGTTACATTCATTATATTGTTTATATACCCCGCAATTTCACACCTGTAAAATCATGATATAGAAAATAAGGATACGCTCATAGGAATATAGTGACTTATAAAATCGAACTATACAAAAATCAAACGTCATTTCATTTTTTTTTTCTAGTGAATATTAATACTGAATTAAATTTATTGAATGCCAGCTACAACTGCAGCTGCATGGAAGTAAAAATTTTATTTAACTTCAATATTAAAAAGAAATAATGAAAGAAATAAAAACTAACCGATGATAAATATTCCACTTTATTTTTTGCACAATTTCTAATGTAATTTGTGTACTTTTCACGACACAATACAGAATATTTTTATTAAACTGACAGCTTGCTTTTTATGTATTCATTGTGGTGACAACTTCTAATTTTAACACCACTTTTTGGGATACACATTTTGGTGCCTCATGGCCCGTCCAAAATATTTATGGCGATGCGTGAAATATTATTCTTATTTCCTTACAATCGTGTACAATCGTGATTGTTTTATTCCTTTACGTAGCTGTGATAGCGGCAGTAGTAGCTGTGCTGTATAAGTACCGCTATAGCAAGCGGCTAATATCGATCCCATCACGGAATAAATTCCTTTATTCTTTATTTCCGTCGGTCGCGCTGCCAACAACGTTCGATTCTGGTTCTGTACCCACCCTCCTCATACCGGTATCGATCTAAATCTCGATTCTGATCAAATCATCTCAAATAGACCTTGTACTACTACACCAAAAACAAAAATACTGTCGTGAAACCATTTCACTCCTTTTTTTGATGCCGATCCCGTCTTGCACATGATTCAGGACTCGAGCGAGTGTTTGTAAGGACCGCATCTTGCACGTTACTGTTACTAATAACCAATCAGAAAAAATAAGCAACTCGTCCTGCGTTCACGCAAGCAAATGCGCGAGCACAAGCTGGTGGGTACATAAAAACACGCATGATTTCGACTTTGCGTTATTTCAAAATAATCGGTAAAGAACTTTCGAAAATTGAAGATCTTGAACAAAAAACATTTACATTAATATTTATTTGGACAATCAAGTATTAAATCACGTACATAATTCAGTGCCTGCTGTGACTGACAGAGGGAGAGTGTAGAATATTCGGGCATGGAATATTTTTTTTCTTTTTCGTTCTGAACCTTTCAATCCATTGAAAAAGAAAATAAGAAATTCCAAGATAAGGGGCTAAAACCGACAGGCGTATACGGAAGATATTTAAAAAAGGTTCTACTGTTTGCTTCCAAAAATAAAACCCTTGAGAATAAAATTTTTAATACCATGCCGTACTTATCCCGTTGGAAGAAAATTAAATTTCTTTACGTGGAAATGCGAGTCTGTTTTCCGTAACTTATGTGGTAACAGAGTTTGCGAAGTAAATTTAATTTCGGCATAACTTCTCCATACTACGTTAAATACGCTTGCCTGTGTCAGACGGACGGGTCTTAAGTGAATAGCCTTCTAAACATATTTTCCAGTAGCTTTTGAAGAGTATGCTACTCAATTATATATCTACCAGCCCCACCTGTGTTTTCGTTCGCCTACATTTTACTAGCGTACTACTGATTTAACGTTAAGATAGATATTATGATAATAATAAGTAAAAGGTGGGCTAAAGTGGGAACCTAATTCCTGCATCTAGGATTCCGTACAAACCGACGATATGAAGTGAAATTTGCAATTGCAATTGCACTAGGTTTAAATAAAACAAGTAACGTATAAACAAACAATTATAAGTTTGAAAAGTTGGAATAATACGGGCCCGAATAAGTGTTTTAATGATAGATACCTATTGAAAATTCACATCCATGCTTATATGGGGCGGTGATTAAATTGTTATTACTGAAACTTGAAAGTTGTGGATATTTAAAACTTGTATATAGACTCTGTTCAAAATAAATTTTGTTGATTTTATTTATAAGTCTCTGATACTATATTTTTTCCGATTAAAACCCAAGTTTAAATGCATAAACTATAGAGTTCTCCATGATGTCACTCCTGAGGATGGAGAACGCAGTAAAAAAATAACAATTCCTTCATTTTAATATACGAGAAGCTAACCTTAAACTTGTTTTTATAATATCTATATAAATATATGACGGTTTATGTGAGTTCACTAAAAATTTCGCGAGAATCGATAAAAAAAAATAACCCGTTTAAAGCACAGCTTTAAACAGGTTATAGGTTTAAAATATACGTATTGATAGATAAAGAAAAAGGACAGGATGAAACTATTAGGATTCCTTCTTTGTTATGAGCTGTCGAACTTCAAAAAAAATCGAAGTTAAATATTGTGTAGAACAAGTTCAAATAAATACTTTTTTAAAAGTTCTGCCAATAACAAATATTTTTGTTTCATAAAAGCAGCACTATCATAAACTTAACATACACTAAGACTTTAAGCTCCGTGCAAATATGTTTTTTTACCAGATTTTATGGCTTCTAATCTTTTAAGCGTTTTGGGTCCAAAATGCTATTGTTTCGTTGTCGTTATGAACATACGATAAACCTATGTGTTGCTATTCCATTGTGTTGCTTATAGTTAGTATAGCATTAGTTTTAACAGAAGAAGATACCAACCAAAAATCAAACTAAACTTGTTTTTTCCCCAAAATTTTCACGAGAAATCGTTATCGAATGCATTAAGGCCACAATCGCTTCTTTTCGTTGATTCTTTTTCTTTACAATATATATAATCTTACTACCCCCTAATATCCTCAATTATTACACAGCAATCTATAAGAGACTTCTAACCATATGGCGTAAATAAGGATTTTAGACTACTTCAGGGAATATCAGTACTATTCTTTATGTTATTTAAGTCTGCATGCGCGTAGACCGCCTCCAAAGCCGCGGTCGCCCATCCGCCTGGAGAGTGGCTTTATCCGCTCAGAAAATCCGTATTCTAGACATGTGAGCGCCTGCTCAATAAATCGGAGTGATTTGTGCCGTTTTTGGGCGGTAGGCGGCGGCGCGAGCTCTCCCGCGTTACGACTTCACTTGCGATATGTGGTCATATACGGGGAACTGTGTTTGGAGACGGGAACCAAACTGATCCAGTATCTGATACCGGAACGGTCACATTGAAGTGGTCGCTTTGTAGTTCTGTAAACGATGATTGGCCCCTGGTTGCGGCCGTGAATGCTTAAATAAAGATTTTATAAAACTGGCCAAAAGAATGTCCGACCAAGCTCATTGTAGGGTTCCGAAGCCATGTTTACGTTATGTTTATGTACGTTGTTACTATTTTTCTGTTTCCTGCACTGAATAGTTATAAGCACTTTAGTCGCCTATAACTAGAGAAACAAGTAGGTATGTCGACTCTCGATTAAACTAGTGTAAACTAAAGTGCAACAGTAAAAGAGCGTATCTACACGGTACCTACATCCTTTTGTTGAGAAGCGCAGTTTTTCCGGCAATAACTCAAAAACAGTATATCCGATCATTGTTCAAAATAATTTTCGTTGAAAATATTAATTAATTGTACTTTTGTTATTTTTTTCATATTTTTGGATATACGGTTTGGGAAACTTAGGGGGGAGGGCACAATTTTTGCAACTTTTGGAGCAATTATTTCCAAAAGTATTCATGTAATCAGAAAAAAAAATTCTTGGAAACCGTGAAATATTTTTTTAAAAAACTGTCGAAATATGTGACGTGACACTCGTTGATGTTTGCTGAAAAAAATTTTTTCAGCTTCTGTTGCATGTATGGAGTGCCCCCCTAGAAATATTTATTTTTGTTATTTAATTACGAAACTAAGTAGCGGCTTATACAACACATCCTATACTCCGAATTTCATCAATTTACATATTATAGTTTTTGAGTAAAATGCCTGTGACATACACGCAGACGAACGGACATGACGAAACAATAAGGATTCCGTTTTGCCATTTTGGCTCAGAACCCTAAAAAGGGAGTTTATTGTTGATGATCAAAATTAAATGGTCTAGATTAGAAAATACAAATTGATTACTGTTTTTAGTAAAACCAAAAAAATAAATATTGCTGTTGCTAATGATCCGCTACACGTTGTAATAAGCTAATATTAAAAACGACAAAACATTTATAAAATTACATTCTATCGTTTTTACATGTATGGTTTTAAATTGCGGATTGCCGAATACACTAATGCACTAGTTAGAATGGGGGTTCATTTAATTTTAATTATTATTGTTATTTTAATGAACTATTATTCATCACTTAATTCTATCCTAGCTCGTAATTCTTAAAAATAGCGACAATCTCTGCGAGCCGAACGTTCGTTTCAGAATCGCAAAATAAAAAAAAAAACAACTCTGCATTTTGTATTCCAACCGGTCCCGTGCATTTCAGCCTCCTATACGATACGAGAGTATTTCTATTTCTTTTTCCGTTTCAGATCTGATGCCGGTGTCGTCCACGGTGGTCCCGCTACCGTACTACTCGGTGTCCACTTTCGAGAAGAAATTGCTCATAGAGAAGTATAAAAAGCGGCCCGAGGGCAGGATCCAGCTCGTCACGGGCGTCCCGAAATAAAGCAAAAAAAAAAGAAAATGTAGGAAGCGTCTTAGTTTTCTTTTTTCCCCCTCTCGTCCTCATCCCGCACATCCCGTGTCGTTTCATAAAAGCGATTACCATAATTGGAGTGCCGGTATTAGGCCGCTGTCGCTAAGCTAGAGATGCGGCAGGAGATTTTTTCCGGTGTATTTTCGCTTTAGTTATATTGTCGGATGAAACTATTGTTGGAATAGGAAATGCTCGAATCGAGAATCGATTTTGGTTCCTTTACGAATTCCGTACGCCGCGCCAGTTTCCTGTGGATTGGAAGATTAATTTGCTGTGGAAATATAAAATTTAGAAGCGATTGGCCAAAAGTTACTTCTTTATTACAATGTGGTATAAAAGTGTGAAGATATAAGTTGAATTTTTATGATGAACGTGCCGTTTTAAAGTATTTTCAAAACAAATATTGAACATTAAAGTACGTACAAATATTACGTACGTATAAAAGTAAGAACAAATATTAAAGTAATTTTAAAGCTAGTCTTGCTATTTACGGACTATTCAAGCATTACTCGTGGTCAGTACATAGCACAATAGGTTGCTACATTTTTAAAACAGCTCTTAAAAAAAATAATTGATTAATTTGAGGGGTCTCGGTATGATTATTGGAGGTTAAATTGAGTTTTGGAAAAAAATCAATATTGGTATTGCGAATTTTTTAAAATACTAGTTAAGATAAGATGGAAATAATTAGTTTAGTTTAGTCAAATTAATCTTGTAGACGCTTTCCAATAATTGTAAATCAGTTGGCATTACTGATAACGTCTTAAAGGGCAAAACATACAGATAAAATCATGTATATAAAAGAAAAGATGGTACATGTAATTTTGAAATCTAACATATAAGTTTCGTGATGGTGTAGTATTGAGACTGTCCAATGGCGTGAAATCTAGACTTATTAAATGAAATCTGGAAAAATTTTAACGCTTTAGGCCAACCTCGGAGATAGAACTATATTATTTGAACATTTAATTTTTTTGCGGAAAATTAAAAAGTGTCTTAGTAAGTAAGAATCTTAGGCATTTGAACTTTATTAAAAGTTCTGTATGTAACACTAACCAGTCCATTTATTCAAAAGGCACTTCCAAAAGAGCTTTTTACTGAAAAGCTTTCTCCGAAAATATCACTCGAACAAACGAATCCCTTTCGAGGGGGCTTGTGTAATTCGATGTCTCACTTCGTATTCCGCTTTAAAACTGAATAGGTTTTGAATTTGATCTGTTTATTAGTCTGAAAGTTGTTAAAAGATACTATTCGACGAAATGTTTTCAAAGACTGTGTTATTGAGAATATTTGCTGAACATATTCACCGATTTTATATAATTAGAAATACTTGCGTTAGATAATAAACTACACACAAGCAAATTCATATTTTGACACAATTTTGAAAATGGTAAAAATGATTTTATACGCCAAGAAAACTTTAAACGAGATTAGACTTTTATTCTCGTATATTAAACTTAAAGCAAATGCATATCTATTTTTCATAAGCATTTTGTTTTCTAAAAGCTTCATAATACATGTAATATTACACTTGGAAATATTTCTAGTATTGCTAGTATTTTATATTAGCTCTAATATTATGAGTTAAAGCTAAATATGCGGTCGGGTCGGGTAAGGAATCCCTTTAGAAATGAAGTTTTTTTTCTAATATAAATAATGCAAAGTAAGAAATAGAAATTGATGTAACATTTTATAGTATAGAACGAATTTTTATTTTGAAAAAAAAATGATATAAAATAGTGTATTATAGATTATATAAAAAAAATACTAAATAATAAATTTTAAGAGAGGGAGAGAAAAACAGAAAGCCGCATGGAGGGTAGTAACGCTTTTTCGTTATGTTACCCTTTCCATCAGTCAACTCCCACTACAAGACGCGTTAAGAAACTTCGTTCGAATTAAATTAAAGAGCATCCAATAAGAACTTAGAATAATTGGTCAGATACATAGCACGCGCTATACTTCTAAAGCTAAAAAGTTAGGGGAAACGAAGATTGTTCTAAGTTTTAAAGCTTTATACACAGCAATGGAGATGCTACAATATTTTATTTTAAGGAACATAAGGAATACCCTTACCCCTACCTCTAAGGAGCACCCAAAAAAATACCCTGAGGAATACTTGAGGAATATCTAAGTAAGCTACCCTTTTCTGCGTGGTTTGTCTGTGTAGTTAATGTGTGCAGCTCCGCCAACGTGGACGTACAACGGATTCCTCTATCATTTATGACGATCGCTGTCAATTTCAATCTGAATCTGGCATTTGCTATCGATGCCGATCACGCTTTTGATTCTGATAACGATCGGACAATCGTTATCGATTACAATTTGTATTCCGATTTCGCTATCAGTCTCAGTTCTGATTTAAGCGAAGCCAGGGGAAAATGTAAATATTAAAGTATAAGTTATATTATTGAGAATATTTTACCTTTCCACGAGTTAATTTATTTTTATAATAAGCGTCTTAGGAATATGAATATATGGACGAAAATGGAGGTAAATGTAATAAGCCTAATTTACTCAGGAATATTGTAGATATCTGTTGGTAAAAGAATTTTTGGAATTGGTTCTATATGTTGGTCTAGTAGTAAAAATATACGAATGCAACCAGAAACAAGTCTTAGTTTTGTTATATAGGAATCTGTTTAGGCGTGCTTACAACATAACACCAAATTTCACGGTAGGGGATTAATGGTTTAGGGACAAATACACAAATATAGGTCAGCTGTTTTTGTTCCGATAAATTACAGGTATCGTCCACCTTTTCGGAGTTAACGTATTAAATTATAAATTAATTCGTATATATACCAGATTACTTTAACACCATTACTACTGGTCGCACCTAAGTCTGTAATATTCTTGAGTGTCTTATGGACTTATGGAATTCAGCATCGAAGCGATACGTCGTCGCTGTTAAATGAAAAGCCGGGGCGAATATAAAAATAATGTACAAGAGGATTGTGTTAAGCCAATGATGGATGGCGGGCGGGCTCAGAGCCGCCGACGCGGCCGGCGCGGCGCGCGAGCGCACCCCGCGAACGCCGTACTTCGGAATTTTTTTAAAATAGCCCTCCTAAATCTAATATAAAACCCATGAAAATATTACGAAAGATACGTTAACGGTGAAGTATTTGTGTTATGGAGTTTTTAATTTTAGAATTGAAATAAAACGATAAACATTAAAACAATTAACTATTACTTTATGCTGATGAACCACTTAATCCGTAGATGAAGTAGAGATTTCTCGATTATGATTTTGTTATAGTCTATAGGACTGGAGCCTACACAAAATGGCATAGTGCATAAAACATTAGCACAAGTACACTAAACGAATGGATTGTTATCTTAGCATTTGTTTAGTGAATACAGTTTGTACTGTGTTACTTAACATGAATTACAATATTGAGATTAACTTACATGCATAACAATATGCGACCAAATTAAGTGATTACAAAAACTCACATTAACTATTATCCATTTTGAATCGACTCATACAAAGAAATTTATATTCACTATTTTTTAAGGCAAACGTCATATTTTAAATTGGGTTGCATGTACTCGTATGATATCATTATAATGCAACGTTTAAGTGTGTCATTATCTGCATTTAGATGCACAAAAAGTAACTATATTGTTCATATAAAAATATTATTTGATACATATTAGCATGCATCTTGTTTTTTAAACTATTCAAGCGACTCATCGCTTTGGACCCGCATTAGATTGTAAGAAATAAATTAGAAAGTAGGCCATATTAAAGAAGAGCCTAGTTTTGACTAACGACCTAGTTTGATTTCGTTATCATTTTGAATATTTGCATTAGGAAAAATACGACCAGTGTGAAGTGCCAGCTTCGATGTGTTCTTAAATATCTAACGAGAGTCTAAGGGATGAACAAGCAGCTTAATAAGTTTAGACAAGACATATGCTTGTACACACTACAATAATATTGTAAAACGACTACGTTCGGCCTTTAATAAAACTTATTTAGGGACGCAAACACAATGGTATCCTTGGGGTATTAAAAAATTTAGAGTTGATTTTACATTTTTTTTTGGCAATAATTCAGATTGTGAAGAATGCTCTAATCTTTATACATTTTGACTCTTTGTCCAAATGACTTTTGTCCTGGTCTAGACCCGACTCGATGACCTATTCGAATGCGAAATCGAAATATTTGTAAATGATAACATTTTTGCACAGGTGGCTGTTGACGTACCCGTCTACGGTCATGACATGAACGGTGTCATAATCATCGGTGACAAATCGTCGCCTTAGATCATTATACGGTTGATACATGAATCTCATAATATATGGATGTTAAAAATTCGTGTTCGCCTACAGCTCCGTGCGCATGGACATTTAATAAATTCCTTAGTGTTTTGCTTCTATCCCAACCTACTTTCGCTTGCGAACTCTTTCTGAATCCTAAACCCGATATTGGTTCCGATTTTGACTTTCCTATCATAAATCTTGGTCCTTGGCTCGCTTTCGACTTCGATTTCAATTTATTTGAAGGTTTCCTCTCATCACTGTTTACGGTTTCGAAGCTGGTTCAATTCTAGATTTACTTGAATCCCGTCACGCGTTTAGTTTCGATTTCGGCGTTGCCCTTAGTTTTGAAGGGAGTTCCACACCATCAATGCCGTGAGATAACTTGCGCGCGGAGTGGTGGTGAAGCACGGCGGCGGGCTGTGGGGGACCCTTCGCGTCTGCGCCGACCATATCTGATGTCATTGTTATCAAATGTTTTCATCTAAAACGACCCTTGTACAATAACAAATTGAGCCTAATCGGTATAAACAGGAAACACTTTTTCACTCTGTCATGCAGCTGTCATCCAGGATTTCACGTTTTATAGTTATGTAATACGCACATATTACAATTTTTAATCAAAATATTAAATTATACTAGTTACGATGGCAAAAAGTAAAAATGATTTAGAAAAGCACTTAAAGAAATTATAAGGCATTATAGCTACTTTTTAGGAAAAAAATAAAATAACTTAAAATATATACAGCTACAAAAATCGTAAATTTCGTGCGTCTTTTTTGCAAAAAGTAACTGGCCGAAGAATGAGTATAAAAATACATTATTTTTATCTGTTTTATTTGAACGCGTATCACCCGAAAAATTATGCATAAACGAAGAAACATTTAAAGCTTTTACAAAGTAGCTTTTTACAATTCTACGTACATCGTTAATAAATAAGACCTCTATTTTATCTTCGATGTCGTGGATCCGAGTCGGAGGTACCTCTAGAAATTTGTTATATCTATACACGAACAGAACCATAGATGCAAACCGTAGAACAATAGCTCTCCGCGCTGGTTTTGCGCATCCCGAGGACGTTGGCGATCCTCGTCATCGTTGCGATAATAACGTCCGTGACCGGCAGCTCAATGCGCTCTCCCAATTCGAGGTTGTCCAGTTATGATTTGACTTAGGGTAAGATCATTTATCGATCGGCCCGCGATCGAGATCGAATCCAGTACCGCTCGGCGTCGCCCGCCGTCTCTCGCGCAATGTATTGCTTCTCCGTATGGAATATAACGAAAGTATAATGTTGTACACAACAATATACAACATAAATTACGACCGATTCGAAGCTTTCACAGTCTAGACAGTTCCCGTTTTTTATTTGAGGAAATCCAAATCTGTTGATATCGAAGTTTATTCACTGCCATTTCGGGCACATTTCTCGGGATTATTCATTATTGCCCCCGGGGGCCGAAATTCGGAGGAAAGGGAGAGGGCCCTTGTTAGCGCGGCGGGCTGGAGGGTTCGGTAGGAAGGGGCGGGAGGGGGGGGGTGCACCGGGAAAAGTTTCGTTACGGGCTTGTTGTTCCGAAATTATTCATGGGCGCTGCTTCGAAATTTCGATTGATTATACTGTTTAGTACAAATTAACTCCCCGATAAGGCCCCGCGCCCACCGTGGGCCTCGTTTAGGAGTTAAGTTAAGCGGCCGTGACAATTGAAAAGTTGCCCCTCTTTATCGCACTGTTTGCGCGTACATCCCTCCCTCTTACCTCTCCCGCCACTCCTGTTCTCTAGCCCCTCGCCCAATGAATACATTATTTTATTTAATTCGCGTCGTCTCGTCGAAAATACCCCGAGAGTTGAGTTTCTTACGACTCCCGTGGATGTTTCCCTTTTGCTAAATTTTAAATTATCGTTTCCATTTTCCTCATATACATTTATCGATGTTTGAGGAACCTGATTTTGTCAAAATGAAAAAAACATAGAGTTTAAGACACTTTTATGATTGTTCCAAAATCTTTAATATCGTTCCGTACGATGCATTTTCTTCACCACTCTAAATTGGACTGTCTGTACACGTCAAAAGCTTACAGTTTTAAGAATTAAAATACTAAACTCGAAATTTTTAATTTTAGATTAAATTTTAGATAAGATTTAGATTAGTATACCAAGATAACATTAATTGATTAAACCAGAGCAGAGGGAATAATTATATGAAATGAAATCAGGAAAAGTATTATTTTATGCTAATCATTGCACATTACCAGCTGCATCGTGTCAAACTTGGTCGCAGCTATTTTGGTAATCAATAACACTTTACGATTGATATAACTTCTAAAATTACTTTCTAAACATTTTTAAAGTTTTCAATTTATAAGAAATAACTGCACGAGCCTTTGGGAAAACGAGTTTCAAAATATCGGCTCAAGACAATTTGATTTTTTCGAATTGTAACTCAGATACCATAAATATAAATAATGATAACATTAACTAATGATAACTAATAAAATTAGATGCGTAAATAAAACAGAAGGGCTGCAGGAAATACTTGAATTATTCAAAACGCCTTAAACCAAAGTTTACTGAACGGTGCTATTAGTTTTCAATCAGCGCTCAATTTTGATAGCGACATACCGTCAGGCGACACACACTTCGGGATTAGTAATTTAAAACCAAAACCCACACGGTTTCCGATTAAATACAGCCATGGCACGGGAGAACGTACAATGTTGTCCGTCGTATTGTGCTGGGCATCCGATGTGCTTATGTAATATGTGGGGCAGCATTGTCTATCATACGATCGACCTAAACTTTTCGCTGATGAACTAACTTATGGTGCTTTCGGCAGTGTTAAGTCTTTAGATATTCTCATAATTTTGGAGTAATAAAATATTTATGGTAACATCGAACATGGATTTTTAAATGCAATTGATGTGTGTTTTTGTCTATGGATAGTTGTAGCGGAAAAATAAAAAAAAAATGACAAACGCAAAAAATGAATAAAGGGTGTACTAGCAAGCGTACAATCGTATATATGTGTATTGAGCGGGTACTTAGGTGAGTTCTTTGTATAATTTTCAGCCTCTATTTACAGTTATGTTGAGATATTGTGTGCACAAAATCTAGGAACATAGGGAAATAGAAACGCGAAACCATCATCGTAGCGAAAATCCGAGAAACTAAAGGTAAACATTGGCTCTGGGTTTAACAGTCAGCATATTTATTCCTTCACAAATAACCTCAGAGATGTTTAAGTATTTGGTTTGTAACTAAGTGGATGTAGTTACTATGCCACTACTACAAGATTAAAGCAAGAGAATGAAAATACAAAACTAAATTTGGAAATCAGTTTGTTATTTATACAAAAAAACTACGATTACAGAACTCCTCATTGCACACGTTTTATGAGAAGATATTTATTGTTCATAGAAACAATAAGTTAGAGGGTAGGGAGTGAGCCGACAGCGGTAACGCGGTCAGATGGACGCACTAGGCCGTACCACCGCCATAGAATTTTGGCTGGTCTTATAAAACTAAGAAACGGCATCGCTACCGCGTTAGGGCAAGGAGGCGCGCACAGCCCTTTAAAAATTATGTTATGGTGTCATCCCACCGGAAGGCGTTGGCGTGGCCTTTGGACGTTAGGGTCAGGATTTACAGCGTTACGACGTACTCTAGATTAAAAAGAGGAATTACTTCAGAATTCTGAAGAGTATATTGGTGGATCTACACACATACTGTATCCATGCTCCCACTACTGTACTTCTCAGAAGTTCTATACAATGGTGTATGGATTCTATGAGAGCGTGTCACATGTTTTTAAAGTCTCAGTACAATATCAAGGTAGTGTGCTGCTCTCTATCTTAGAGGCCTGCCTTAAATATTACCAGTATACGGGTGCAAAACTCCAAGCTAGCTATTCCGTACAGAAAAATAGGTATTAAATATAATAAAATATATCGAACATACAGACAAGCAAGATATGCAAGTTAAAGATGGCATATGACCAAATGACAGAGGATGATGGAAGGAGATTCGAACAAATTTCTGTGAGAGAGATATTGATATATAAAAAGCATAATGATAGAGATTGCTTTAATTGCTTATGTAAAGAAAAAAAATACAGCTGCTCGAGCATAAGGTGTTGGTGCTAGGAACGATTGAAAATCGACTGTGTTGAGTTTTGAATTCGTGGAGTCAGTGTCTTCATTACATAATTCATTAAATTAAATTAGTATATAAATATCAATAAAAACCTTCAATCAGTCAATATTATGAACGTGTTTAGGTATATTTATCAATACTTGTAATTATATTTGAATAATGTTTTTGTATGTGTAATGAAGTTTGTTGTGGGAATCATCTTTGGATTATTTTCGCCGTCGTCTGAGATTTATCGCCACTTCAATAAGTTGTAAACGGATTTAGGAAATTGTTTTGAAGTGTTTTGTGAATAAATTTCGCTTAAACTTCTCTTTATGTAGTATTAAAATAAAAGTTCGTTCCCTTTTGGATTAACAAAGCAGAGTGGAAGAGATTAAATTGGCTCTCATTTATAACAATTACGTATATATCGAATAGGCGGGTATTTCAAACCTTTATTGGTTATGTAAACTTTCTTATAGCAAGATCTCACTATAATGTAAAAACGGTCAAGTGCGTGTCAAATTCGTACAGAGAGCGTTCTGTATTGTAAATCATCCCATTGCTTATGAACCAGTTGTTTTCAATTTAATCCAAATTTGTTTTTATGGTAACTAAAAAAGCAATATTATATTACATTTAATGTGATGTAATATAATGACTTTGAACCAGTTTTTCGTTTGGATTTCCTTATAAATTATGAACGAAGCTCTATATTCTTAATTTTTTGTCTTAAGAATCAACAGTTAGTTAGTAAAGATTACATAATAACATAAAATCTATCATTCCTCTCTTCTAACAGTTAGTTAGAAAAGAGGAATGTTAGATTTTTATATATAACTATTCTTTAACATCGTATAGACTATGCAATTTCAACCTTTAAGAAAATATATTCTTATAACTAGTCTTTCAATTAACTATACAATGACAGCGTTTGAAAAAAATGCTTTTTACCTATCAAATAAAATATTGTTTCTTATAACAAAAATTCGTTTGTTTGCTCAATATGTCGGTGACGGAGTCGTCAGTCTATTTCTGTAAAAAACAATAAGATTTTTAGTTTAGTAGATTTGGACGCAATAGGTTGTGACAGACAGAACAGCAGACACGATAATAATCACATTATGATTTCGTTCTTTAATCGGCTCTACGAAACCCCAAAAAGTTTCAATACACATGAAAATAGATTTACTCATATAATACGAAAAAGAGAGAAAGGCAGTAAACAATACTGAAATAGGGATATACAGATTGAATTTTATAAAAATACTAAGCCCTTGTATACGACGTGAAAACCATCGTGGGAAATACGAGGGCCGCGAGAAGAGCGATTGATTGCAGCGCCCGCGCACTACAGCGCGCATTTATAATAATTATCAATCTACCGTGGTTAGTGTACACTATTTGTTACGACCTTAACTAAAATATAATTTAATTAGTTGTTCGTTATTTAAATTATAATATACAGCTCTTGATTCTTATAAAAACGCGTAGGTTAAATGATGCAATATTAATTGATTGTTGAATATGATTTATTTGTCCTAAAAATAATTACAAGTAGCAAAGGTTTTCGTTGAGTTTCGTTTTTTGCATACGCTTATATGCTTCAGCTCTTTCATGTGTAATGTTTCATTAATTAAAAATATGAACAAGGATACAATTGAATAGAAGGGCAATAAACTTAAATTTGAAACAACAATCTACTAATCTAAAAAAGTGTTCGCATTCATTTTAATAAATAAACAATAAAATTGGATTTAATATGGTAATAAGTGAGATATACCAACCAAATAGCTCTATGTAAAAAAAAGAATTGATAGCTAAACGACAACTACGATGTTGCACTAGCAAATGAGTTCTATTAATATTTAGTTCCAAAAGAATATTAAAGTTGTAACACTCAACAACATTTCATTTCTATAACTACCTTAAATTTCAACACACGTCTTAATTCACTTGTCGTCGGTTGCTCAGGGCAATGTCCTGCGGTTTGCCAGTATCATCGGGATACCTTATCTCGCTGTTCAGTTCATAGTTCTTCCCATATTTCTTTCTTTTCATCAAAATTGTCAATAGTTTGGGTTAAAATTTATGTATGATGTAGTTGTACCGAATGTGCTATTTCTGGTTATCTCATATTAGGACCAATTGCGTGAAGTTGAAAAAAAATATAAACCAATAAATAAAATATTTAACAGTCGTAAGCAGTATAAAAAATTTTTTTGATTTATACAATCAGTAGGAGGTGAGCGAGGTATCCGTTGGGCAATTTTCATTTTTAAGGTATTAGAAGAAAGAACGAAAGAAAATTTTATTTTGATGTATATATACACATGTTTGTGCATTAAGTTTAATTATTGTAAGAATATTATATTATCATCAAAAAAGGTTGTCACTCAGTATAATATATAGTAGTGGTCACTCCTACAACATTGATCTTCCGTGACACCTAGTGCGTGTACAGTGGTAATCGAGCGGCATCGCTGGTATCGAGACAAAACAATCAAATACAGCCACAAAACGAAATCAGTTGATATAAATACTTAAAAAATTTGTGTTGCCTGAAGTACACAAGTATATGTGGCTGAAAAAGATGTGGATTTACACTTATCTTATCTTTAAGTAACTTATCAGAACTACATAAACAATAAAGAAATCATAGATAATCCCATTTCAGTACGACCTTTTATATAAAACTTCCCTCTATAAGTAATAAATAAGCCTTTAAGGACTTTTTGAAAGAGAAGACAGAGCTTGAACTTTTAATGGGTGGTGGTAAGGTATTCCAGCACTTCGTGATAGCATGACGGAAACTACCACGAAATGCGGTAGTTCTAAAAAGTGGACATATTAAACGAGTAGCAAAACGAACATTGCGATCAGAAAAACATACTTTTTCATACAAATATCGAAGTACATGATTTTTAAAATATCAATAAGAAGGGTAGCAAAATGTAAACTCCGACGTGATGACATATTCATTATACCACATTTATTGATAAAGGGTGGGCTCGTCGAGGAACTGGGAAACAATAGCGGACACATGTATTTTGTATACGTCGCGGAAGTTTTTGGAACTAGCAAGAGGGCATTCTCCAAATAATGTGTCAACATAATTTAATTTCGAGAGAACGAGAGAATCACATTGTTGAATTCTAAGAACAGTGTTTAGGGAATCGCGCATACGATATAGTACAGAAAGCCTGTAAAAGCAGTCACGAGAAATTTTTACTATGTTTTTAAAAATGGAGTAATCCTTCTATCTGTAGGCCTAAGTTCCGAATTTCGGTGAATTTGTTAATCGGAAGGTCTAATAGTTGTATGGAAGAATTAAAGCAAGTAATTTTAGTCACTTGAGTATTTGAACCGGCAATAAGAAAATTTGACTTTTTGGTTTCATAACTAAGCTGTTCATTTCACACTGACCGGCTATCCGTTTTAAATCCTGACTTAATTTATTTAAGCCTAAAGAAGTTTCATTAGGTTAACATGATACAAAAAGCTGTAAATAGCCGGCATATAAATTGCATTTACAATTTTCAATATTGTGTAAGATATCCGCGCTATATAACACAAAAAGTATCAGTTCAAGAATGGAACCCTGAGGAACTCCGCGAGCCAAAATTCTTGGCAGTTAAGAAAGCAGCGTAGCCGTCGTTATTATGAAGTTCAACTAATTGCGAGCGACCACTGAGATAACTAGCAAACCGTCTTGTCACGGAGTTATCAAAACCATAATAAGAAAATTTTGATAAAAGAAGAGATATGTTGATAGTATCAAAAGCTCTCGAGGAATCTAACAATGTCAAAATTTTTTCCCTGCCAATATCCTTTGCAGCTAATATCATCCACTACGTCAATTGAAGCCTCGGTCAATTTTTATTAGGATAAATATTTTCATTTTGAATTCTTACATCTGCGAACTTCTTAAATATTATCCTTAGAATAGAAATATGAAGAATTCAGAACAAAGAAAAATAACAAACACGTTTAGTGGAAAAGTCTCAAGGTTCCCACGAGACCGGGAATTAGGGGTCTCCGTTAACGAGATGTTGATAGCGACCTGCTCCCCGCTGTCGCCGGCTGCTTCTTTGAATTCTTCGCTATCACCTTTGCTTTGGGATTTTCATTTAATTTTCGCGAAAGCGTTTTGTAAAAAAGCATCTCCACTGTTTGATGTTATATTCATACACTTCATTAGTTGAATACGAAATGAAATTGAACTAATGAAAAAGATAGTAGAAGGAATAAGATTTTTTTGTGAATAATTTAAAATTTAAATTTTGTTTATACTATGAGCCGTAGTCCGTTGACAAGCAGTTTAAATAATCAGTTTGAAAAGCAAAACGTTTGTTTTTTCATTATCATAGAAGAGAATATGCGTTTAGTCATGTTTGACTTGATTGAAAGTAATTGATGCAAAACCTTGTGAATACAATAAAAAATAGCAATGTAGTTTAATTTATTTGATAGTTATTAATATTGTTTTAAATTGAATTTAAAATTATACATTAAATATACACATAAAAAAAGTTGAGTGAAACCGTCTTGCAATTAACACTAAACAAAAAATTGTTTATAGCGAGTATTCTTTTATAAATTTACCATTTAGAATAATGTATTTATGCGTAATAGACAAACAGAAAAGGTATCTCCAATGGAATGCTTTTTAGTATTTAGTTACAAACGTTTGACATCCAATTGGTATTTTTTTTTTTGTTAAATAATTGGGATGTTTATAATAAGTGTATTAGAAGAGTGCGTTCATCTACTCGATGAAGTCAAGTTGCCGATGTTATTAGCTAAAAAATAAAGAGAATCGATATACATGAGAATAAGAAAAATATTAAGAAAAAATGGAAAAGGCTCAGATGTATCTTTGGAAAGACCATGAAATGCCTCCATACAGTCCCGTATCATTGTCAACGCGGTCGATGACAGGATCTCGACTTCGCAGCACCTTTGTTACATTTTTGTGGAGCGAGAATTGACACCAGTCGGTCCTCTAATGAAACGCGACGGACACTCGTGTTCAGAAGTAACTCAAGAGACTTCCATGCGCAGGGGCATTTCGTTTGCGAGTATTCAAACTCCGCGTATAACGAAGTGAATTTGGTGAACAGGCGCTTAGGTACTAATACCATTTATGGATAGATGAACGAAGTTGATAAGTACGACATCTGCTATAGTAACAAGCTAACGCTAGGGTTTGGGTTGACACGACGTATGCAATACGTTTCACGTGGTGATGAGTGAAATAAATACAACAAATGTTTCTAGTATGTATGTAAATGTGTTTGAATTATTTATAAATGCAATTATGCATCAATGTCGTATGTTCCGGGATATTTTGGAGAAAAAAATAGTGGCATATTCTCGGAAAACTTACGGTTGTGTCAAAGATACAGCCGAATTTTACTTCTTATACATGTCACTATGACTGTGTTCAAGTCTGTTCCTGACCTATCACTTAATGCCGCGTTGCAACCATAATCGTCTCCTTCCGATGGAAGTTTTAATAATCCCAATGATCCACTAGAAAATTTTCAATAAAACATTAGTTTTATTGGTTCACAACCTTTTAATATTTATTATCTTACTTAAGAAGATTAATATTATTATTTACATACTAAAATTCATAATAGGATTAATATTTATTGTAACAGTTACGAATGTTGAAAAAGTTATAATCATTTGTATAGATAAATTTTAACTATGGAATTCATGGCCATGCTTTTAACTTGCTGGGCCAGCGTGGAGGAGTTAAGTTCCTAAACATAATAAAAAGTTTATAACCAATGCAGGGGGGGTGGGGTATTCGAGCCCGTAAACACTCGTCACTATTAACTCTGGAGGAGGCACCAGTGTGTTGCCAGCTTCTTGAATATAAACAAAATATATGAAGCCGGGGGAGTAGGATGATGGAGGCGAAAGTGATCTGATGGAGGCGGAATGGGGTGGATGTTGGGAGAGGAATGGTATTAACCATTCCCCACCATTAGGTGGGGAATTGGGGTGAGTGAACTACCTCACTCACTGTACGAAATGCACCAGTTGAAACTGTAAATTCATGTCTGTATTCTTGAGTGTTATTTCTCAGTGGTCGAAGAGGTAGTGTTGCAGCCAATGAGATTATAGAATGACTCCACAATCACATTCCGGTTTCTCGTCATTATTACCGCATTAAAATTGTTTAATAAACTGTCTTAAGCATACGCTCGAAGAGGACTTGTAAAGATTAAAAATTCTAGAAAAGTTTTAAATAGACTGGAAAAAAAATATCAGATTCTTATTATAATTGATGTTCTTTTCATAATACTTGAACACCTAGAGCCTATTATGTGTATTAGCGGTACAAAAAAAACTGCAATTGATATCAAAATTTGCTTATATTGAACTAGATTTTGCCCGTGGTTCCGCCCACGTAGACATAAAATGAATGCCTACAACCTTCATGTCGCCCCATCGTTATACTAAGATCCCGATCGCTATCCCGACCCTGTTCTCGATGCCAATTATTTTCATTTTCATTTAAAAAAAAATTGTATATAAAATATTTTACTCTACAGATACGAATATCGCAAAAACATTCTCCTTGTATATAGTAACATCAATTTTCATGGTGGTCGGTCGAACGGTATAGAAGTTGATATGCTGCAACGCCACCTGGTGCCGAATTAAAACAACGGAGATAACGCAAAAAGATTGCCCACAAAAAATGTATATATATGCCAATTTTCGTGGTGGTCAGTTGAACGATGTCGGAGTTTAATGATAACAAGTATGTATTATATATGATGTATTATAGTACACTGAAATATTTCTGAAAGTATTTCTTTTCGAATACTATAATAAAATTATGATTTGTAATGAAAATAAAGACACAAAGTTCTGCTTCCACAATAAAAACGCGCATTTGACTTTATACTGTAAAGCCATTAGATAAAAAACTAATCAAATATAATTATCCAATAGTAACTACAAAATTGAAAAATGGTTTAATGTAAATAATATATTTTTTGATTGGAAGCAAACAAAATGTGTGAAATTCTCACTTCTCAAAGTAAAAGATGGATTTGGTAGTATTTTAATATTAACCGAGAAATTCAATCTTGATAATGTATCAGGTATTTCTGGGAGTTACTTTGGTTAATAAACTTCAATGCGGTCCTCATATCGGTGAGTTGGCGAAAAGGTTTAACTCTGCTGCATATGCAATTAAAAAGATAAGAAAAATTTTCCAATATTGAAACTACTAAATTAGTTTTTTTTGGCTGTTTCCGTAGCTTGGTGTCGTATGGCAACTTGATTTGGTGACATGCTGCAGAATTTTCAAAGCTGCAAAGCTTACAGAATTTTCGTTTTGCAAATGAGAGCTATTCACACGACTTACAAGCTGGGATGTCATGTTTTTCGAAAATGTAAATTTAAAGAAATAGGAATTTTAACTGTGACATTGCAGTTTATATACTAAAATTCAATACACGTACGAAAAGATTTAGATTTTTTTAATAAAAGTAGTGATAGACATAATTTCAAAACAAGAAATAGAAGATTGAACATTTTTATAGAATGAGAAAAGGTCGTCTAGCATAACTCGAAGACGTTAGGTTCGATCGGGTTATGACCTATGGCGAAATTTTTGTACGTTTGATTCGCGTCGAACGGTTCAAACGCAGAAATCGTCGTTTCAATAGTTCCGGAGTTGTTGTTATGCAAAAGAAAATGTTTTTTTCAATATAACTTGACCACCGTACGTCCGATTTGCCTACAAAAAACGCTTAGGAATTAGTACAAAAAATAACCTATCGATTGGTGTAAAAATATTGAAGATCAGTTAAGGCGTTCGAAAGATATCGCGGATCGAACATTTTCATAGAAATAAAAATAAACATGTTATGCGAATGCGCGAATTTATTTAGGGGGCTCTGTATGCATATGTTTAATCATATTCTTGGGGATGTACAAAATTTACATTCATAGTAATATAAAGACTTAATAAGAAAATAATTTGAAAAAAAAAGGGTATTTATTATACAATCTCTAAATATTTAGAGGATAAATGCACATAACTAGCTCGACTTTCTATAGGTTTGTTTTCCTGACAATAGTTTTATGTATAATTATAACTCTGTAATTTTGGTTTGAAAAGACTTACCCTCAAGTTTTTTTGTTCATCGTTCTTGAGGGATAACTACTTTACGAACAACTGCTAATTAAAAAAAAGTGTGATATTTAAATGCAGTAATTTCTTTAAATGTTATGACGTATTTCAAGTGATATATTACAACCTATGACATAAAGATATTTCGAATCGAAATTTGAATAATTATCTAAATGTAGGTATCGTTTGTGACTGTCGTCTCTATTTTTACGTACCTATTCTATTAAATAGGTGCTTAGAAGTTTTCAATTCTAAGTTTAGATAAATGTAGCTGTAACATAGGCACGCGAAAATAGGTTTTTGAAGTCCGTATGAGAGCGTTGTATACCTAAGCCTATTCTGCATATGAAATAATTATTATAACTCTATGTAAAATTTACATTTGTTGAACATGATATAAAAACCTTTGTAGAAGCTTAGTTAATTCGAAGCAAGTATATTATCCTTTTATCTACTTAAATATTTACCAAGTTCATTTTTAGTAGAAAATAATTCAGAATCCAACTACGTAGCGCTAAGAATTCTGCAACGAAATGAGTAAGAAAATAGTGTAAGACGCTGCTCGGTAAACACTATTAATTATTTGGAATTAATTTCAAAGACGTAATAGGTTTTATTTCGCGCATGACAGAATAGAGGTGGCTCTTACTTTTAAAAATATGCGTTTCATGTTTACTGTTATGTTCGTATTATATTTTATGAACTAATCCAACAGTAAACTAATGCAGTGAACTCAAAGCTACATCTATACATTGAATGAAGAGAATGTTAGAGTAGAAAAAAATCTCATGATGTTCCTGTGTGCAGATAATTTAGAGTGAGACACTTGTGTCTCACTCTAAGCATATACGCGGTCATATTTAAATAACCTGCAAAATGCTTTAGAGTTAATTTATTAAAATAGTTGTAAAGTTATTGTTTACTCGTATATAAAAAGACGATAATGGATTTCGCTACAACGTATAAGAACTGAACTAATCTTTAATATATGAAAATTTATGAGGAAACTAGATTTGGCTTTATTTCAACGTATTTTTGATATAGAATACAAAAACAATTTCTATAGATGCCATAATCCGAAATCAAAAAGTTGAAATTATATTTTAAAGCATTTTCTTCCAGTATTTGTTTCATCGACTGCAAGTCGGTTCTTGAACTCCGTTTGGTAGGTGATTCCTGACATTATTGTTCACTTATTTGAAACGTTACTGCCCACGGCATCTTTGATAACAACACCAGATATAGTAGTAACTATGAGCTCGCAAAGCCTGTCCAAGTTAGTGGCTGAAATAATAATTTTTACATAAAAAGAAAATAAAAAGACACAAATCATTGCAGTAATCGGCGGAGGCGGTGTAGGAAATTCCATACGAGCACGAACAATTGACGGAGTAGTCAGAGTGCAGAATTAGTCAACCGACAATAGTAGAGTTGGTCGTGACCGAATCGGGAAATATTTCGGTCGCGCCGAGGACGCCCAGATAAATTATCATGCAGCCGCTCCTTCTCCATCCTGCGCATATCTGCATGAGTGAACCTACGGAATTCGGATCAAATGAACAGCATAAATACCGGCGAAGGGCCGCGGAGATTTACGGTTAGAAGCCGGCGGCCACTTACCGGGGCCGGAGGTAACATTTTTCTCTGTTTATAAGGCGGCCCCGAGGAGCGGCGGGCATTCGGCGCACGTCGCGCCCGGTGCCCGCATCCATCGGCCGTCGTGGAAATTCTTGGAGCGATGACCGCGGAATATGATTAACTCTGGTCTCGCGAGTCGGGGTTTGTTAAGTTTGTCCGATATAGCGGACTAAGGAATTGGTGTACTTAATGATATTTAAGGTCTTGTGTAAGTCATAGATAGAGATGTGACAGGAAGTGCAGTGTTGTTTGCGAGTCGATTAATATATTATAGGATTATATTTTACAAAACAAAAAATTTATAAGATATACAATGATCTTTCTGTCTCTTTTTTATAATTAATCATTCGCTTTTTAAATTCTTATTTTCATTAAACGAATATATTTACTAAAATATTAAATGAAAGCGTTCAATGTGATTCCTTACCTTACATTATTTGCATGGAGAAAATTATATAAAATAAAAACATAAAATATATGGATTTTATTTCGAATTATATTCGAAGTGGAGGGAACATCGTTAAGCATCTCGTTGCTGACGGGGTCCTCCAACCGCGCAAGTTTCTTTCAAAATAGGTATCAAATTTTTCTAATACTCATAGAACACTAAAATGCTACACATAAATCGGCTACTAGAAACAGCATATACTGTATACATTTCACTAATAACCAATGCTTTGGTTTCATTACATGAAAGTACATGTCACCTGCTGAATATAGCTCTAACTCAGCCCGTCTAGTAATAGGTTGTTCGACGCCGGGTCGTACGGTGTACATTTTCCACTAAAGAATCGTTTTCCGGAGCAGTTAAAGTTTTTGAGTTATATCGTATGTCCAGTGCCGTTTCAACTTGTTCATTTTGTGATATATTTTGGTAAATGAAGTGGTCGTGTGGATTTGTGTAATCTGGTCTAGGGGAGAAATTCCGAACCTAATTATTCTTTTAAATATCCACATTAAGGTGATCTACATATTGTATAATGAATTGAAACATTTTTTTTGGGTTTTGTTTGAGAACATAAATCTAGCGATACCCAGATTTCCTTTCCTGTGAAATATTTTTAAAATTAGAAATTTTAATGCCTAGTTTATATGAAATTGAAAAACATCAAAATTGTCTATGAATAGGCATGTAACTTTGATTCAGAAGAAATCGAAAGAAAGAAAGAAACAAAAAAGATAGGTTTATACAACTAAATCGTATTTGTACTCGTTGTGATTGAGCTGTAAAGTAGCCAAATTTGCGGTTGTACAAAAATGTGCCCGCTCGACCGGCACAATAACACACTTTCACAGAACAAGGATGTGAAGTAGCAGCTTCGGCTGTTACGTTTCGTCCAGTGAGTGAGAATTATGGTGACTGACACTTCCTCTCTATCACCCCACTCCTTCTCCACCGATTCCCTCCATCCGGTACTCAATTGCTATCCAAAAGGCCGGAAACAAACTGATGACTTCTCTGGAGTTTGGAATGAGCGGCGGTGACCATCTTAATGTCTCGCCTGCACCTTAATCCCTCTAACATGTAATAAAAAGAAAAAACCGTGAAATAAAAGTATATAACACACTTTGGATTCAAAATGAGGCGCGAAATTGAGAAACACAAATCACAGCAAAATATGTAATGGGGAACGCTATACTTTGAGAGTAAATCACACATAAATACGAATATTAATTACATGTCTACTAAGGCGATACCTACATAATTATCGTTTCAAAAATAATATTGCCTCGGGAATCGGCGATTTATATTTTGTGTACGTCTATGATTGTAAAATTACAAAAGAGAGTTGTCAAAAGGGAAAATCAGATTGTATAACAAAGATGAGAAGCGACGAATCGGAATTATAAATTTAGATATCGATACGTATTCGGGTTCGATTTTTCCGACGAAACGGATATTCGGTAACAGCGCCGCGTGCGCCGGCTTTAATAGGAAACGCGATACGGCCGCGAGGCGAACGCGACCCCCGATAATAAACAGAGAGTCGACCGCCGCGCCCCCCATCCAATTCCATACGTGTTCGCTAACTTCCTATAAAGTAGACGCTATCGGTGCCCGTCCAAGTTTAATATTCAATAACAGCTGTTATCCGGGAGTCTAAACTGCTGAGGGTGCCGCATTCCGCTCACGTCGCGCGCGCCGCCAGTCGGATTGTTTTCGTGGCCTCGACGCTGTAGGGGGATGTAGTCACTTTAATTTTGAACTGATCAACTCTGGGTAGTGGCCTTCACGAAATTAGTTGCTAAAGTGTAAATCACCAAACATGCCAGTATTTTGATAATACTACTATCGAATAGGAATAAAGTTTTTTCTAGGTAAATCGATTATTGCAGACAATTCAATTTTAATATGACTAGTTTAAAGAGTTACGTGACCACATCAAATGTATATAGATCCAAAGATGATATTAGGATTTTGCCCTCCATCCGCAGAGGTATTGCCTTCTCATAATTTTTTGTTTCAGTATAAGAGGTTTAGGATGTGATCTCGTCATGCAGACCCAATGAGGGTCGGGCGCCGCTGATGACCGTTGTTATCAACGTGGTGACAATATGTGGTACCGTCGGCCTAACCGTTTGGTGTTTTCCCAAACACGAAACGGGTTACTTTAACTAAGAACTCATATATCAATTTTTGTCTGTGGTCAAGATTTGGATAAATTATTTCATGATCCGAAAGCAAATCAATGGCGGCGGACAGAGTAGACCGGCCACCACTTGAAATGTAAGGTGAAAGGTATAAGGTGTAAGGTGAAACACACTATTGCTTGAAACAGCGGGGTCGGTTACACGATTCGGGTGCACCAACTAGACATCAAATGTTTCGGGAACCGTTGAAAACTTGACGATTATTTAGCTGAACCATCACCTAATGCCTAAAAACGCTAATGATTTCTGAAATTGGATAGAAGATTTTTAATGCAAGAGTCCTTGAAGTATTCCGCTGACAAGTTGCGACTACCCTAAAGAGACTTACGATTGGCACAGTTTTCAGGAGGAAAACGTAGAATTCATCTCAATCGGCCCAGGCGTCTTGTCGTAGACGTCTTAATGACAGATCATCTGAAAGTCTTAGAATTGATTCACCAGACACTGCTAAATTTTCAACCCTTCAAGTGTTAAACAGCCGCTAAATCATCAGTCACTAACACAAAAACGTGAGTCGAAAGCTAATTAATACGATCGACAGAATGACGGTGCGTGTGCAGATTGATTCTAAGTCAGTTCCATTAGAATTTCACCGCAGTAATTTTTACCTGCAACCTTCTACTAATAAGTAATAACGCTATTGGACTTAACTTCGGTGTGAACTATTTAACTCAGTACATTTATTTTGCAGTAGTAATGAAAATCATATACATAAATATTACAGTACCCCATTGTTGTAATTTGTTTTTGAAACATTTTTTTTTGCAAATTGGAGGATGTTGTGATGGTACATTTCGTTTATAGCTACAAGTAACTATGGAGTGAAATGGTTTATTTGAAGCTCATGCAGTAGCCAGATCCACTAGCGATACCTAATTTTGGATTTTCTACTTCGTTAATTCTAACATGAATCTGGTGTACTATCCGGCGATATTAAACTTTATGACGCCATTAAACGTCGGAATGAATTCTGACCGATCCTTTGTTTAACCAAATTCATAATCAAAACGATGAAGTGTTTGCTTTCATTACAGTTTTCGCTTATAGAAATAATGAAACTATTCTGTAATTTGCGGAACAAGGTCCATTTTGACGTAATACCTAAAGTTCAAAAAATAACTAATTGCCAAAAAACTAATAATCATACTAGGCTATTTCCCATTTTGATGGAAGGGAGCATTGTTGATTTGCGAGCGAGACGTGTGAGGGTGTATTAGGATTTGGAATGACCTCTAAAATATTATATAAAAAATTATGTTCGCACATAAAAGATTAATGTAAAGGCTGTAAGTATATAAATTAAAGACTGGCCAAGTGCGTGTAAAACCACGCGCAGCGTAGGGTTCCGTCGCAGTATACGAACTTAAAAGGGACTTTTTGTTTGATATTATGTACTTATTAATTGAGTTCACGGTTTAACGGCTAATAACGTCTAAAGCGGACCCACATAGGACGGGTGTTGAGTATATTATGATTTTGACATTTCATAAAATTACATTCTTAATAAACAATGTTATCTAATCTAATGGAATTTGTACGAAATTTGGTTTTTATTTCTCTAAATATATTTTATAAGTTGCTATATATGTAGTTATATATGGTACGCTCGTGAATTTTGTGCATATATTCAAAACTATACGCATTGGAAAGAGTTAGGGGGGGAATTGATTCTAAATATTTTGCAAACGAACCTCTGAATAAAAAAAATGGATTTAATGAACCCGCAAGACAAAAAAAAATCTATATTCCGTGTAGGGGCAGTAATATACACCTTTTTTGGCGTGATTAATATGTATACCCATACCAATTTACAGGTTTATAATACTAAGAGTTTCTAAACTAAACCGCAGACAGACGGATGGACGGACATAGCTAAAGCTATAAAGATTTCTTGTCGATAAGAACCCTGAAAAGGAGTTTGGCTTCTTAAGAATAATTGAAATTAATAGATATTAAAAAACTTGAAAGAAGAGAAAATATTCAATACAAAAGCTCAAAATTTCTTAACTCTTGTCTTAATAGTAAATAATTCAAATCAAACGCTCGAAATAGTACTTAGCGAGCTAAGTACTATTTCGAGCGGTAGTGTGCAGTTGCGATTGTGCCAATGAAATATACAATAATTTATAATGTCACTTAATACTAATTAAAAAGAAAATTTATCACATTATCTAGATACGTCGTCAGAATTTTTCAATAAAATTCCAATAGAAATTTCGTTTTATTAATTTTTCACTAAATTAATCCATTATTAATTAAATATTTTTTTAACGTATTGTAATTTGTATTCCACATCGTATATTTGTTAAGTCTAATCTTCAAAATATTAAGCTTAGTGGAGACTTTTCATCAAATTATGGAATTTTATCCAGTCGTTTTGAGAAATGAACACAGTGAGTAATCCAAGAGACGCTTACTTGCAACATGCATTAACTAATATGCAGCATGCAACCCACCGCTGACCCTCGAATCTGCCCCTCCACTACGAATCTCTATCCAAATAATTGAATATCGATTAGAGAGGGTTAACAGATATCGAACACCTATGCAAGTGTTAATTTTTTTTTTATAATTATCTTAGTCCGTGAAACGTTATAATAATAATTTCTATGTACGTTTCATGCCAACTAAACACATCCTCAGGAAATTGTAGTCAGTCACATCCACCAGGGTATAAGGAGTGTTGTAAACAATCGACACAACCTCGTCAAGTAAACCGCTGTCATGCAATGGTCAAAGAGCGACGAAAGCATCCTTACCAGCAGCCACAGACCGCCACCAATAGACATGCCTGTCAAATGTCATAGACTAACCATCACCAACATTACCCAAATAGTTACAGGCAAGCGTCCAATAATGACGATTTATAAATGTTAATTTGGTCATTGAGTATATTATTATTATCTTTATGTTTCAAAATTTCAAAGAATTCCAAAACATTCAAACGTAACCCCTTCTCACACACATGCAAAATATCGAAATTGCGATCGTTATTAAGCTTATGACCGGCTTCTAATAGATGTTTAGCAAAATGGGATCTGTCTGATTTATTATTTTCAAAGGCCGAAATATCTTCTTTGTATCTTGATTCAAAACAACGACTGGTTTGTTCTATATATATCGATTTATATTAATCACAAGTTAATTTATGAATTCCAGATTTTTTATTATCGTGCAATTTATCTTTATTGTTACATAAAGTTTTCAAATTGTTATTTGTTTTAAAGGCCATATAAATATTAGGTTTTTTTAATAATCTTGAAATTTTCTCCGTAATTGTACCATAATATGTCAAACTAGCTATATATTTCCTTTGGTCTTTTGATTGTGTTGGATAGATGCTGTTCTTTATAATATTTTTTTGTTTTTATTAATGAGTCCATCAACAAATTTTTACTGTATCTACTTGTCAATGCTACATTGTAAATAATATTTAATTCCAATGAGAAACTCTGATTGTTAAGGGGTATAGTGAATAACAGATGTATCGTAGATTTATAAGCTGCCAATTTGTGTCGCCATAGATGACAAGAAGAAATGGGTATTGTAGTATCTGTGCAAGTGGGTTTACTATTTATTTTAAATTCATGTCTATTATTTTTTCTAGTAAAGGCAAATCTAAAAAAAATATAGAATTGTTTGTTTCTTCCTCTAGTTTAAATTGGATTTTGGGGTGTATACTATTAATATAATTTTGAAACAGATCTAATCCTGTCGAATTAGCCAGCTAACGTATAATAATATCAACCACATGTCTAAAATAATACAGGATATTGTCATTGTTACTATGTGCTTATTTTCGAATTCATCCGTAAAAATTGCGGCCATTAATTTCCGCAAATTAACACCTCACTCAATACAATATGTAATCCAATGAATATAATGTTAATTTCCACTGTTTAGAACATAAAATTAGAAATACTACCAGTTTTTAATTACCCGGGCGGCTAATTTGCGCGCCTAGTAGTGACCGGCGATCACTATACGTTACGATCGATGTGATCGATACGATCACGCGGCGGGTCCGTGATCGTAAGATAACGCATGCGTCGTGCGTGTAGTGAAACACTGCTGCTGATCTTTCATTGAGGAAAGTGAACGCCACAAACTAAAAAACACGAAGGGTTGATGAGGTACATAAGATAGGTATTTTAGGCAAGTTGACATGATAAAAAAAAAGGTATTTTATCATTGTGTAAATTTAGAATCGCAAGTCGGGTAGAGAGTTTTTTTTCAATGTGAGTATGTTTAATAGCGTACATTTGACGTGACAACGTCTTAAATTAGGTTGCGGCTAGTCACTTTTGTAACGCTTAACGATGAGTCACCGATTAGGTCTATAGTTAGTTATTGCAAAGTTAGTAAGGTAAAATAAAATTTTGTTAAAAATTCAGTGCGAGATTCTTTGTATAAATTAATGTTTTAAATATAACTTTGTATAAATAAATGTTTTAAATTGTTACTATTATTTCATCCTTTACTATACGAATGAATATTTTTAAAATGATTTTATATCAAAGTCGTTGTCATAAAACTTTCGCCCGTATACCGACTTTACAGGCAATAAACCCAGGTGTTTAATCTCCAGACCGTTTTATCCATTTTAAAGTATGACCTGAATCCTCCAAAAATATTTCTTTCATGTACTTAAAAAATATGCTATAGTTATTCTATATTTATAAATATGTCAAATAAAACCAAATCAAAAATGTTTTTATTTCGTACACAATACGCCATTATTCTAATGTTTTGGTATTAATATTACCATTCATTCCAAACGCTGATTCACCTTGAGAGCAATGGGCAAGAAACTCGAGGCTTGCTCTTTCTTGCTCAAAGATGTAGGAAGGATTGGTCAATGATTTTAGTACAAAATTTGAAAATTACACGAAACAACCTCACAGCTGAGCAGTTCGATCGTAGGGTTTTTTTTCGTTAATAATATAAACATACGATACAACTTTTTATTAATTAAAGTTGTAAATTCGTGAAATGGAAAATTTTAAATTTCAACTGCAACTTTATAATTAAAGTGCACATAATGCACTTTAAATGATTTGTTCACTTTTCTGAGCATGATTTTATTAACAGCACGGTAATTTTCATGTCTAGTGTTAATATTATGGATGTCTCTCATTTTTTGGAACAATTTTGCATTTCTCTTGACACGTATCAGGTTTTTATACACGATACAGTCAAAATATTAATTTCTTGAATTTTTGAAATGAAACTTCTTTATCGGTGTATGGGAGAAATTTTATAGCAATGTAACGTTTTTCTGTTACGCGCCATCTTTATTTCTGGGTAACATTTTTCCGTTACGCGCTATATTTATTCAATGTTATTAATGTCATCGTGGCATAAACATAATTGTTACTAAGGCCACCTGTCACATATACTTTCTGTCAACACCCTAGATCTATTTACAGTTTGTATATATTACATTTTCCTATTATCTAAGTTGAAACGTTTTCAACCGACATACATGAACTATATCTCACATTCTTTCATTGATTGACTCGATTTTATATGTAGCGTTCGATAATTTTCCTACAATTCTATATGGCCCTTTATAACATCACATTAATTGAAAAGTTTTACCTATCACCCTTCTAGGTACATATACCATTACCAAGTCTCCTACATGAAACTCTGAACATTTTTATTTCTGAAACTTAGTAGTGACGTGAAAAATAATATTTCAATTAAGTGATTAGCGAAAAAATTTTATAAAGTTATTTGTATCCATGTCTATGATAATAAAAGTCTTTTGCATAAACTTTATCTAATTTAGCTTTATTCAACCAATTTCTGTGAAGTTGTAATTAGTAAATCATTTATCGAAAAATGATGTCATAAAGAAGGTTCACTTCCTACGTGTGTACACTAATACACACACACACTTTTTTTTGCTGAAAGATGTTGTTGTTCTCAAGTTATAAATGACACGAATAGCTCGCTTCTGCAGCGCAAAAACTGTATTTATATCAGCTGCTTGATCCTATAATAAAATTCAGTAGGTCATGAAACTATGAAAAAAACTAAAACAAACTAATCTCGTTATGCTTTAATTTATAAGCGACTGAATTCCTTTGACTGCATTTGCTGCCGAATTGAGCTTTTTCGCCAGTTTTAGTATTTGAAAATTTCACTATAACTTAACACCTCAAGTGACATTAATAAATAGGGTCATGTGCATACTGTCCTGTATCTCATATCTCTACTACGTTTGCATTGACCAATTGAAAATTTAGTATTAGACAATAAGAATATAATGAGTTTTGTTTTCTTCCCATTGTGGAAGAGATTGTAAATAGTAAACTAATCAACTTTTTCAGAGATAGTACTGCTTACTTCGTCAAAAATTGGTTGCTCTCTATTAACCTTCAAAATTAAGAAATGATCATTAGTAGACAGTGCAAATCCATGCTCATACTTAACGAAATGTGGCAGATGATTAATAAAAACTAGAAATAGAAATGGTCCAAGAACTGAACCCTAAGGCATTATTAGTAAGAAATCTCTACACTCTACCACTCAAAGTTAACACAAGAAGTCAAATCGATCGATCTCTGACGCCATAGTGACGTAGTGTCATGATTAATTTGTGGTGATAAACGAAATAAAATGTCTTGGATAAATCAGAGAAAACCAATTGCGTTCCGTGACTCCTCCCACGCACAAAAATAATGCCGAATAAGCTCAAAACCGGCTTCGGTTCCTGAGCGACCTTTTGTAAACTCAAACTGTTTACTGTTCATTTAATTATTGTTATAAAAATATTGCATTAATTGATATAAAATCAGTTTTGTTAAATATTACTGAATGTAGATAGTATTGATATCGGTCTAAAGTTTGAACGGTCGAATGTACTACGGGATTTAAATATTGAAATTAGTATACATTGCTTCATTACATCCGAAAACACACAACCATTAAAATAAGCGTTAAAAATCACAACTAAACATGGGGCAATGCATTCAACGATGAACTGCAGTTCAATGTTGAATTAGTTATTTTTATAGAAAAACCATCAAGATTAGTTGTCCTTTTCATCTTTATACATTTGAAGGTTTTAAGAATATCATTATAATTGATATGTGGAAATTAAAATGCAATGCTACAAAAATCGACGTCACGCTTCAATAGAGACTCAGCGACTGTGGGGGATGACTTTAGGAATTGTGTAGTTAAAATTAGAACATTAGTAAAGAATTTCTTAAAAGCAAAAAGACGTCTTTATGTTTGTTTAAAATTTTGTCGACTTCTTTTATTCGACATTGAATGACGGACTATGTGTTTTCCAATTTCTCTAATACACATATTCCAGGTATTTTTAATCATATCTGTAGTCTATTTGTTTTATTACAAAAAATATTGACTTTGCGGCTGCGCGTATACCCTTAAATACCTTGGCATAATTAATTACATAATTAATAATTATTTAAACGCAGCTGGCTGTCCATAATGATCAGATAATAATAATTTAATTATGAGCAACTTATGCTGCGGTTTAATATTTTTTAGCATATTGTTGAGGCAGGTTGAGGAAGTAGGTGTGTTCCTAGTCGGTTCTAAATATAGACTTTCTAAAATATTGTATAATATTGGAATAAGGGTTAAGTACTAGATTTTTTTATAGATTTATATTGAAATCTCTGCATACAGCAATATATTATTAATTTAATAAAAAACATCACCAATTATTTTTTCAGAGACGTCATACGATGAATTTGGAGGTCTCTATTCGCTTAACACAGTAATCAATCTAGTTGTATGCAGAGCACTTCAGTAGCTCGTTTAAAAGATAGGCTCATAATATCTGAATGTTCTTTATATTTTAAGTTCTTTTCATCTATTATTAGAGAGCAGCCATGCACAGCTTTACTCTGCTAAGCGAACTGGATATCAGGTGCATATGTACTGAAATCAACCTTGAACTGGTGACTTCTAAGCCAATGTTCTGTTATAAATAATAGATTACTATAATTATAATTTATGAATAATTCAATCTCCAGTTCTTCACTTGACATTCCCTGTACAGTTAGATGCATCCAATTGAATGTACATTTTTCATTAATATAATTTTTTCCCTCAACTATTATAAATGTAGTGTCAACCACGAATACACTGTTATTATTGGTATTAATAAAACTTTATATAATTTCATAAATTTATATGTAGTTTTTTTCTATCGTTTTATGAAGTAATTCAAATCATTTAATATCTTTGTGACTCCTAATTGTTGAATAATAAAATTTAGAAGGAAAATACTTTCTCCTTGTCAAGTAAAAATAATTTTATTTGCGTCAATAGAATGGAATTTATGTGACCAGTGTATGCATATTAATATTCAATTTATGTCTGTAGTGATTTTATTTATTGTTAAGCTTTCATTGAACGGAAAAGCAAACATAATTACGTTATTTGTGATGCTATTTGATTTTGAAAAATTTTTAAGAACATTTTTTTGCGTCTTTTCCTTTCTACCACTTAAAATTATTATTGAATTATTGGGACGAAAATTAGTTTTAACAAATTTTTCTAACATACTGTCATATAAAGTTGACGGCATACAAGTATTCAGTAAATTTTGTCCAGCTAAGTGGCGGTCGAGTTGCAAGCCCATCGTTCTAATCGTTCATCGCTTATCGAGCTCATCGCTATATATTTTGATATTTTGGCCGTTTATGTTTACTGACGAGTTGCATGACGAGCGTGGCGACACAGCGGATGGCGCGCTCGTACGAGTGACACTCCGGCGCACAACCACACTGGTGTTTTGTTATTAATGACTCAAACCTTTCGTAGTTGGTATTTATTATTTCTATTAAATTGTTACTGTAGTGTGATCATCTATTACCTTTTGGGCTAGTATATTTAGCAGTTAATAACTGCAGAGATGTAAATAAATATAAAACTTTTAGGTTCAGGCGCTGTGTATTGTAGTCATAATTTAATATTTTCTTTTTCATAATACCAATTGCTACTGACAAATCTGTTATTTATTTTTTTGTATTCATATTTTTAGATAAACATTGATTCCTTTTAATCTGTTTTTTAGAGATTTTAATAAATTTTTGAAAGCTTTACATTTTTTATGTATACTTTTTCTACGGGGTAGGGTATTTATTTTTCGGAGAATTTTCGCTTATGACGATATAACTCGTCAAGTCGATGGTTGTAATAGGAATATTTGAGTTTTTTTGCAAACTAGTGGAAAGTATCGCTGCGGTTGAATATTCGCCCTACTCACTTAACAATGTTTGATTACAAGATGCTTTTAAATCATTGTTTTGCTGTTGTAACACAGTTAACCGTATATGTTCATCGTATAATTCCACTTTCAGATCAGTATTGAGTCTGCGGGAATCTTCTAACGTACTGCTACTCTGATCAAACCCATCCACCGTTTGCTAGAGCTGGTGTCTGCTTTCGAGTGTCCATTAATTGAGAATTAAGTTCCACCAACTCATTTCTAATCCGTTTGTTTTTATCTGCCACAACTAGTATTTCTTTCTCACGATCCTCTCTCTGGATAACGGAGTAACTGCTCGTAACTGGCCCTAGATGTTTTTGGTTCTAATGGTGTTTGTTCTAATTGTTCCTTTAATTTACGGACAGTTACTCTGCGAGTGTAGCGCATGTAATTACAAATTAAAATTTTTTTTCAAAATTTTAAAATCACACAGAAAACTTTCGGTTTCAAATATACGTGTAGATTTAGCGAAATAACGTTACTCTTTATTTGTATTCTAAATGTAATTGGACTTACAACTATGAAATATAGGGAAATGGCTACATACCTTACATACGTAGTTATATAAGAAAAGCGAATGCATAAACAGAAGATTCCCGACGTCGGCTAACCATCGGTCGCACCTCGCCGGCGCACGACGGCGGCGATAATCTTCCCTGTAAAAATCGGCACTCAAAATTGCCCCCTGAAACTCCGCTAACGAAGTGAGGATGAAAGTTAAGGCGGCGCCGGTGGACGTGCCGGCTCCGCGGAGTTTTTAATTCGGTTCCGCAGGCACTCGCGGTAAACCTCGTTACAAGTTTAAATTGGCATTTCTCCGAGTAATGGGTAGACGCCACCGGGCGACCGCGGCTCCGTGTCTCCGCCACTTGGCCGGGTAATTTTTATTTAAAATGTATGAGCCGGGCCGGCGGCGGAATCGATGTCAAGGTGAGCCGGCGCCGGCTCCCGAGTCCAGGCCTCTGACCGAGTACGGCCCGGCTAAAGCGGTTCTGCAGCTTGAATCGGAATTGCGTTAACACCGTTCGGGGCAGCCCTAAATATTCTGATTTGCTATTCCAAATATTCCATGCTGAGGATCTCTGCCGGATTTAGAATATTTTTGTCCATGTGATATTGAGGGTTTTGTTATAGAAATGTGTAATAATATTATATACAGTATCTCGATCTAAGTATATGGAAATGGATAATTTATTAAAAAACATAATAATAACATAAACTCACACCTATTTTCCAGAAGGGTAAGCAGAAATTATAGACTTCCATATGATACGATCTTTGCATATCTCTCTTGCCTCACTGACAGCCACCAATCTCTTCTTGCAAGATCGTCGGTTTAGGGTGCTTAAAATTTGGCCCTTTTTTTAATACGCCACCAATATGGTCTGCATAGGATTTTATAGAACGATCCTTGTCAACTTTTCCATCATACGTATTCGCTCTATAGATTTGTTATGTTAGTCCACTTTCATTCCTCCTTTCCGCATGGTCAGACCACCGCAATGTACCTCTTTCTACTCTTGTCACTATATCTTCCTTCAAAACACACCGCTCTTTAACTTTACGGTTTCTACATGTCTTTCCGAGATACTTCAACCATACTACGTAGCGATCGCATCTCCTCTGCATTGATCCTACTTTCATTTTTCTTCTGCCATATCCAGCTTTCACGACCATACATAAGCGTAGGGATTATGACCTCATCATGGATAGCTAATATTTCATTATATTAAGCCATGCCCAGCATTTATTTACTTCTGGGAAAAGATTTAACGATTTGCTGCGCGTATCACGCACCCTTAACAAGACATTTCAGCTTAGTAGACGATTTGACAAAAAATGCTTTTAGCCATATAATAATTGATTTATAATATAAAAAGAAAAAACTAACATCAATTATTTTAAATGAGTCTTTTTAAACCAGACAATTTTTTGAAAAATATTATTAATTAATTCTTTTATTTTTTAATTTATTTTAATAGCAGAAGGAAACACCTTTCCATTTTTTTTAAATTAATAACTACAATTATTACTAAAAGATTAAACAGCGACGATTGTCTCAATTACGCGTGTAGTTATTTCTATTTATGTTTGTGTTATTTCCTTCTTGGAGTATTTATTTAAAGGGGTAGGAAGAAATATTTATGGAAATTTTTCATATAATTTCATAGCCGAAATAGTTACATTAATGAAAATTACGTAGAATTAATACATTATTTTCTATTATATGAATTCTGCATTCATCCTTTACTATTATATGAATGACAGCATTAGCAGTACTTCTAATTATCTTTTCTATGGGGTTCATTATCAGCTCCTTAACAAGTCAGAAACTTATTTGTCCCTTTTTATCTCTACGTCTGTCCGTCTTTCGGTATATTATAACCATAAAATTCTATTGCTTATAAAATTATATCATTTTACATCGCTTCTGCCTAAATTTTTCAGGCAAGAATCTAATGTGACTCACCTTGTAGGCATGTAAGAAAATAAGTAATAAACATAAAAATAGATTTCTGTACATAAAATCTAGGGATTAAAACTTTTTTTGCGCATTGCATTGTATGTGGTGGCGTCGGATATGTATTTTAAAATGCATTGAAGGTTTTATAATGAGTTTTCCGCTGAAGACTTTACATCACCGTTTCTTGGACCCCAAAGTCCTTGACTTTGTACCTATACTTTAAGAACACTGCATTCACTAATTTCCCAATATTTGGTTCGTTCGTCCGGATCCTTGGACGAGTGTGACTCTGTTCTTGGTAGGTTTTTATTTATCATACACTTTTAGAAAAAACAAAGTTAGTTAAATATCGTCCGGTTTTATTTTAGTTACGATCTTCGAAAATGTAATATACAATATTGAAAAAAAGAAATTAATTATATAATTTAAATTCATATTTATTATAAATAAATAAAAATCTGTTCCACGAGGTTTGTAGATTGAAGTGTTATTTTCCTACATTCACACTACGAACCATGCTTATGCCTTAGTACGATTTAATAGCATAAGTTTGTAAGAATTAAAACATAAGCGAGAGCTAGTACTGTAAATATACAATATTTTTACGCTATATACAGGTTGCGTGTCAATAGGCTGTGATTCCTCCACTTTTACCTATATAAACATACACACATATTCACACGCACACGTACAGGCCCGGCGCTATCGCCTGAAATGCACATTCCGTGTACGTATGTTATTACCCACAATTTTTTACTTCACCACGGCGAGTGTAGGGCATTACGCCGACAACACAGTTTGCGGCGTTTCACCGTATTTTCCCTTTTTGAGTTGTAAATTATCTTATTTGTATGGACGTATATTTATTCCGTTATAAGTTACGCTGTTACGAGCGAACGATCACTTTTATAAACTTACAAGTGAAAGATTTCAGGTTAATACTTATTGAGTTAAGGTTGAGGTTAAAGTACCGCAGAAGTATTCAATGTCAAATAGTAAACGTCTATAGATACATAATTAAAGAAAATATTGCACAAATGTGTGAATAACGTCAATGTAGTGATAGGAACTGTGTTCGCAAGCTAAAAGTAGAACTAAGAAATAACTCTATAATACCCTATATAAAAAAATATTCGAGGATAGAATTCTCTAAGCATTAAGAAGACGCCCCGCGCTCTTCTCCATAGCCCTTGTTTGCGCTTTTCATGTATGTTTACAATTTATTTTTATGTCGATTTGTTTCATAGAAAAAAATTTTAGAAATGCAAAAAATCTCGTTTGTTTATGTCAGACATGATATGTTTAGGTGTTTTTGTTCCGGATGATTCAAGAACATTCTGAACAATCAGTCGCCGGGTATAATTAGTGAAGTAAAGGCGCGCAGAAGTTGATTTTTATTTCTGCGTTAAGTGCGATCAACAATAAGCTCTAAACTGGTCCGGTGGCGATTTATAGTGAGGTTGTGTTTCTAAAAATGAACCTTCTGTCTCTCTACTTGTTTCTTTTCATTAGATCTCATTCTTTGGACCGCTAATAGGATCAATATGTAAAAGTAGCATCATAGAGATAAGAAAATACTTTCTGTAAGTTATGTTTGTAAAATATTGATAAAGAAGTCCAGATATGAAATGACAATGATTTGTTATGGCAAATTGTCATTATTTGATAATCACGCCAGTCTGATTATGTCAGCCAGGGATCATACGTCGGTGCACTGAATTATGGTCCATAACACGGCGTTCAGTAGTGCTTTTTATTATATGCCGCAATTGCTTCGTCAAGTGGGTAATGTTTGCAGCAGTTGTCGCATCACGATGCAATTTGGGAATTCTGAAAGAAAAGAATTGTCATATCCGTTGGATAAATTTTTGGGCTTGCAAGGAGATATAATATTCGTATTCATCGTGAATATTCATCAAAATGTATATAATGTAATTAAAAAAATGTAAATTGTCTAGATTAAGGACTTTTGAGAATTGGAAACGAGACAACGATCGGGGTCTTAGAGAAGAATTCGTTCTGTGCGTTGGCGTAGCAGAAGAATAATAAGTTGATTAAAAATTCTGTTTACATATTCGTATATTATATTCATACGTTACTAAACGTATTATATGGAGCATTTTAGTGACATTTCATGGTACAGAATGATAACTTTGTTATACATAACAAAAATTCTTACTATAAGCAGTTGGTTTTACATAATACCGCTTCGAATGTTCAGGCAATAACACTTTGCGTAAAACAAAACAATTCGGTATAACAACAATTGCTCACACCGAATCATACTGAGGTGGTAATCCATCACACGTCAAAGCCAACTGTCGTATATGAAAACGCGTAAGGGTGTGCGCACACTAGCGTTGTATTAAGACAGCTCCCATTCCTTACACGAAACACGATTTGCTTTTACACGGGAAATTCTTTTTTGTCACGGAAGTTGTCATCTATTGTTCTTCTATAAAATATAACTATGAAATTGGAATAATAAATATTACAAATTACTTTAAAATATAAATATAAAAAGGAGACAGTTGAAGATTAGGATAATGTAATTATACTTATTACAAAATTAATAATGTTGACATGTATAATATGAAAAATTTCAATGCCTGTAAATAGGAATATTAGTATTATTTTAAATTAATTTAGAGTTCAAATAATACATATTTTAAAAACATAAACATCAGTTTATGACAAAATATTGTTACATTTGAAAATTTAAACAAATCATTTTTGATAAATTATTTATCTCCTTTATTTTACCAATACCTAGATTGTTGCAATATTCCATATATATCTTGGAGAAATAGAAAACATGGGGTGGTATCAATGCTTGTCTGTTTGTTTGTTACAGTTGCTTTTTTTAGAGGACTGATTTCAATTATGTACATGCAGTGGATAAATTTGGCACAATTATAACAGATAGCTAAATGCGCAGGCATTGACATAAAGTTTTAAAGCCGAATTTTCAACTTATGGGGTTAATTGAGATTTAAGCGAAAAATTATAAAAAACAAAAGATACCGAGGGTGACAAATTATTCGGCCATTGTTCATCTCCTTAAGGAGTAACAGTTTAAAATTTGTTGATTTTGCCAACGATTTGATAAAATTGTATTGTTTATAAGATTAGGAGCAAGATACTTCTCTTTGCACCAAAACTTACACATAAACATTATGTATACATAAGTACAAATAGTGTTATGCGAAGAACTCGAGAAAAATTTGCGAAACGATAAAAAATATTTTAAAAGTATACTACATTCTGTACTGTTGATAACAACTGTATTTCCTTGAGTTGATTTCTATTTTGGAAACAGAAAAACATACAATGCAAATCAGGATCGTAAGAAAGGTGCTATAAGTTTGACCGGTATGCTGTCCAGACAGTTCCTTGTTTTGAGCGCTGAATGCGCGACGTGGTGTCGTGGTGTAGCAGTAGCCCAGGGAGGTCGGTGTCCAGTCGTTCGCTGCTCGCAGTAGTAAAACGTTTGTATAATATTTGATGGCACACTTTTTAGTATTATTATTGTTTCGATTTCATAGGGATATCGACTTCGAATAACTTGTCAAATAAAAATAAGTGATCAAAATTTTCCCGGCATTCTGCCTATTGTTGCTTTTCACCTTTTGCGTGCTTTTGATTTGTTTTGAAACAGGTACACGGTCGGCAGTTACACACCCTTCGTTTCTGAATCGTATTGCTAATGTATTTCCCAAACCACGATTCGTCGCTCTTAACAATATCGTGAATGCGTCGAGACGAGATTGCTTTAAATCTTGCCATTTGAAGGAACCGCTGTAATCTACTTCTGAGTCTACGTTCGACTGCAAGTGCCACTCTTATAGGATTTCATGCACACTTTTGAATCCAAACTGCAGTATATATTTAATCTTTTTGTATGCGATTTTCTTAAAGTATTCCAAGTACAGCCAAATTTTTCTTAACTTTGGCAGCAAAGTTACTCGACTGCGCCAAACAGTCGCTTTAGGAGAGCTTTTGTTTTTGAACATTTGAAGTCTGTCAAAGAACTTTTGTGGTTTCAGTCACCATTTATAATCGTACAAAATCATCTCGCACAAATGATCTTGTTCTAGGTATGTTTATTCTTCAGTAAGACTTTTGAAATTAAGAATAGCCATATTTTTTCTTAAGCAATCGAATTTTATAATTCAGTTATTACCAGCCAGGGCCTTTTTGATAAAAACTTTTCGCAAAATATTTTGCGTAGCCTGGGGCTATCAAAATGTTAGTACAAACTCCTGGTGGTCGGAGTCAGGGCACATGATTTTAACATGGTTTAACGTGTCGCTTTTAGTGTTGAAGATTGAAACAAAACTAAATTTAATTCGTACTAAGAAATTAAATCCAAAACAGACACTGAACGGTAACAGGTACAGCCAAAGAAGAAGTGCTCGCGGCGTCGGCATCGTATACGTAATACCTTGTCAGCTTTGCGATGTTCCTGAAATAGATTCGCTAGCTCGGCGCCTAACCTAACCTATGCATGGATCACAACGCCCTATCTTTGACGATAGCTGTCATTTGCATTGACAGCCTTTTGGTTGTCTCTAGTAAAGGTAGACCGAGGCGGCCATATTGAGTTTCTATAAATTTACACACTTACATTAATTTGTTATTTTTATCTATAATTATTATCCAAATTACAACTATTTTTAATTAAACCAATAAGTATAAGGAAATTCTATAATAAAACGAAAAAGTCAAAGCGTTATCATGTGTGAGTAGTGAGGTACACTGAATTTAAAGAAGTGAGAGCGTCGCGTTAGGTCATTTCGCGCAGTGTCCCTCCCAGCCACCCGCTCCTCCAAAACACAAAATTAAGGACGAAACAGTGAGCTGACCATACAAGCTAAATAGTAATACTAGATTTATGTTTCTAAGACTAGCAGTTTTGTAATTGTTACCACAAAACCATTAGTCCTAGTAAATATTCCGCGCAATTTTATAGAAGTTTTACGAAAAACACTCAAATATTATGCTTAACTAATATTGAGAACACTGACATGTTTCTAAAATAATTTCACCGATTTATTATGTTATTTTTACGTTGTTTAATGTTGTATTAACTGATAGCTTGACTGCGCTTAGACACCCACCAGAGCTATATTCACATCGAAACGCATCCGAAATTGCCATTCGCCGAGAGCTCCGATAGTGTGCACGCGTCCTCGCCGCCGCCCGCGCCCGCTGACGTCGGTACGCGACAAATTCGCGAACGAAATGGGAACGCGCACAGCTGTTTGCTCAAACAATTTGCACGAAGTAGTTCCCTGGTCCCGATATCATACGCAATTACGAGGGGGGCTGATTGCGTAGTTAAACGGCGCCCGGTTATGTTCCAGCGAACTACATTGCCGCTGTTAATTTAACGCACTTTCTTATTGTGGGGCTTAACACTTTTCGGGTTGGGCTTCCGCGTTTCCCGTTAATCGCCCGTTTAACGGCGAAGTTTGAGGTGGATCGGTTAAAAGGTTTAGTTTGTTCGCCCGGGGGACGATTACCCGGCCGGTTATTAAAAGCAGAACCTTTACGTGTTGTGTTTTTTAGTGGTTATCGGCGAACCGACAGAGGAGAGTGGTAAATTTTGCGGGATCGGTTTTTGTGTTGCAAAGTGGTATGCACCAAAAAAACGATAATTGATTACGAACTATAGTCCAACAAGTAATATGTTTCACATAACATTGCAGTTTAATTGTAATAAAATATGAGATCGAAAATTTTCGTCTTTCTGTGTATTGATATAGGTAAATACATTTTCCAAGATCTACAAAATATTCTTGGATATAGATCTTATAGTAGAATATAAATATGTAATAATATAATATAATACATAGAAAATTTTAAATTTTTGAGAAAATTTAAAGCATTTATCTAGATGATCTAGCTAGCGTTTTAAACTACCAATCGACTTAAAACAACAAGTTTTATGATAGTTTTATATGAGTCAATCTTATGTAAAGTTTATGATATCGAAGCAGAATCGTGACATCTGAATAAAATGCTGCTTTAAAATGAACAATAGACAATCACAGCGCAAATATCTCAAAGCTAAGATAATCTTATAAAAAATTAAGATTTTCCTAAATTATAAATAAGATCAATTCCAAAACTCAATCAATTAAAATTGATTGAATTTTGGAATTAATTAATTCAATAATATAAAAATTATTAAAAAAAAAACAAAATAAATTTTGGCTTTATTATCTTTAGGATGACAAAGGAACAAATCATAACAAATGACAATGCTTTAAAGCAAAATGTTTCCATATTTTGCAGTCAATTAGTTTGTGTTGTTTTGTTTTTATTTTTGCTACATTCATGCATATAATAAAATAAATGTTCCATAGATTTTTCATTATATACAAGTCAAATAACCTTATTACTTGTATTAAGTTAGGAAAAAAGTTAATTAAAGTAAAAACTGAGTGTTTTCATATATTATACTCTTTTTCTCGCATTATATTGCGTACAAATCATATATGAGTATTTTATTTAATTTAAAATTAATGTGATCACCCTCCACGTCGTGCCACGCCTTATCGCATCCTGGAGTCGTCGTATGGCTATCTATGAGGTGGAATTTCTATATGTTATGAGTATAAAGTTTTTTTTATAATAATATATAGTGATTAAAAACTTGTGATATTATACTATTTACTTTTTTTAAATAAAGTGTATTGTATTTGCTCCATTTCTTATAATAGTAATCTTGTATACGACATTATCTAAGCAGTAATATTTATTAAGCAATTAAAGTATAATAATAAAAATGTCCTTAACCGTCTATTAAATCGGAGGTAACAATACGCTTAATCGAAATGGATGTTATCTTTATAAATATATGATAATTAGATTTTGAGACGTTTTGATGACACAGAGAGATAAATAAATACCACTATTTTACCATGTAGCTTTTGAATAGCGGCTTTACTTATTATTCTATTTTGTCTATTTCATATATATATATATATATTCTATATATAAATTTATTCATTATTATTTATTAATATATACTATTACCGACTGCCAGGACAACAACATAGAAAAAGAAATATCGTACTATTCATTTTATAATCAATGCGTTGTGGTAAATCAACGTCTATGCGGCTAAGTGTACGAGGCCAAAAGGAAATACGGCCGAGTTTCTGTTTATGAAAGGGGGACATATTCCATTGAGCCGGCGGCGGGCGGGCGGTCCATCACGGGCTTAACTTGATCCCGGCGTTACATTATTTTTATATCCCGGAAACACGTATACTATCCATTAGCAAGGAAGGGGAAGCCATTTAATGGCGTTAATCTTTCATTACGATATTTATTTACGCCGTACACGTAATACACGGTCAACGGTCGCGGTCCGGTAGCCGACCTCGAATCGGGAGGTGTCGGGATTGAATCTTCGCTACGGAAAAATCGACCAAAAAGTTGTTCGCTAACAAAGTGCCTAGTCGCTCCGGGTCTCAAAGAGAGCATTAAGCCATCCGCTCTGGACGTTGGCGCCATATTTGTGTGCAAGCCGTTCCAGTGCATATTATAAGCTGTTATCGATCATGGCTTCTAACTAAGCCTTAACTGCACTAAGGCAGCGTGGAGGCTCGATCTTTTAGACCATTCGATCTGAAATAAAAAAATGTCTTAACAATATTTTTTATTTGTCAATTTTTAAACGGCAAAATACATTTGCAAAAGTAGAAAGCGAATGACTCATCGACTATAAACCTACAGTGGAAACAGCTGTTTCTGTAATTTGAAATTGCTCACAAATTTTACTTCTATGATAAATAGAAGATTACATAGGAACTTACTAAGAAGGAGTTTTTGAAAATTCCCCCTAATGGGCTTATCAAGGGGTTGAAAGTTAGGACAAAAGTACCGTTAGTTTTGAAGTTAGAGTAGTAGAAATTGCTTTTTAAACCTTTTTTTTACAAATAAATAAAGACGTATCTCAAGATCTTCAAAAACGTTTTTGTCTAAATTAAAATCTTTAAAAATTAAAATTAACCCTAAAGAGGCAAATAGATTGGTTGAAATATTGGTTAGTTTTTAAGTTGGAGTGATAAAATTAGTATTTCAATTCTATGTTACAGATAAAGAAATAAGTGTCTCGGTGTTTTTGCAAATCCAATTCTTAAGACATGATATAGAGGGTGCATTTTATTGATACATGTTTCTGTTAGTTTTGAAATTAGATTTTATTTTTGTATTCTACGGCTTGTAGAAATAGAGATTAATGACATATACCATAAATCAACCGACAGTAGAATCCAGATCGCGTTTGAGAGAGGGGACCAGGATTGGAAATTAGAACAAAAACGGAATTGGAAGCGGCAGTTGATCAAATGTAACTCAAGAACCGAATTATGATCGATATTACTATTGACCTAAAGATTGCTCATTATAAAAGTTGCAGGAACTCATTTTTTGCTTACACGGGCAAAGCCGTGGGCGAAATCTATTATAATAATACATTTTAAATACAAATCCGTGAGTCATAATTCAAGGCTTTTCCTTATCACGTCATACTTTTTTCTCGTTTTTTCCTCATATATCACACCTTATTCAATTGAAGCATAAGGCATCTTTAGAAATTATTTCCATCGAAAATAATTTTATAATAATTTCTTCCTTCAAAGTTCAGAAATCAGGAAAAAACTATTTATCTAACAAAATTGATAGAATTTATATTGAGCGTTAATTTGCAATTCTGTTCATGAATTATTCAGATTCGCGTAAAAGCTCTTGTTAATCGAAATCAGGGCCCGCGCCGCAGTTTCTGATCTTTACGTGCGGCGTGGTAATTTGAATTTGGGATTGTTATTGCAGATAATAAAAGTTGTTTAAAAGTGCTGCTGTATTTTTGGAAATTGTTACAAGTTTATATCCGGACCATTTAACACTTCATAATCATTACCAAAATTTATTTATTTTTGATATACACAAAACGTCTTACAAGACGAAAGCGAGACCGGGCTTAAGATTGACATCGATCAATACAAAAGATGAAAAAATTCATTCTATGCACATGCTTACGGAGCTGTAGACATTAACTACATGGGCAAACCACCCACAAGAAAGGGCAGAACAACATCTGCCGGGCCAGCTATTGTAAGGCGATGGGTGTATGTATGTTCCCTATGGACTTCAAAACGACTGGATCGAATTTAATGAAATTTTAAGGAAATCTTTAGATTAGCCCAAGAGGTGATCCTTTGAACTTTTGTAGTGATTGGATCAACAGATTTTTTTATAGCATTATCAAGGGACTTACGAGCTTGCGTGCCACCAGAAAATAGTTGGTCACCGTTGACTATGTACATTCGCCATCGGTGCGTTGTAGAATCTTTAAATAAAAATATTGATTCGCAGTAGGATATCTGAGGGAGGGAGCAGTGAGGTAATAGTGAGGAGAAGGGCTGATGAAGAGAGGTTGTGAAGTGATGCAGGAGTGGAACATCGGGATCTTCAGTCACTCGACGAAAAGAAACAACGAAAACTGTTATTTCACGCCTAGGCATATCATATGAGAGTGTTGTATTGCATCGTTTGCGTACTGTGGCCAAGTTGACTATAGCATGGGTCTACCAGAATAAAAGAAAATTTTGTGTCATATTTTCCCTAAAAATTAATATATGTATATATTTTGAGCATAACAAGGCACTGTATCTATAGATATCTGTAAAAAAATGTTACATGACCTGCTCCTATCCATCAGTCAGATATCATCTGGCTATAGATAATTATTCGTGCAAAGCCGGGGCGCATCGCTAGTACTTTATTTATTTATAGACTACTTTTAAGTCCGCGCGCTAATACAACGCCTTAGAGAAGAGTATCTCAATAAAACCATCTTTCTCGCGCATGAATGAATGAATGAAAGACTCTCGTAACGAATGAAAGACAATGATAGACCTACAGAGAGACTTTTCCGGGGCGTCACGTTAAGCTCACCGGTTCTATACCTGGGGTAGGTCCATAAGTGATGTGAAAATCAGCATATTGAATAGAAGATGCCCGATTCTCTTTGTTAAATAAGTCATTTAGAAATAGATTTTTTTCTAAAATTAATAGCGGAAACGAGAGCGAAATTTATGCAAATTTTAAAACGTCTTACGTAATATCTTTATTCTAAACGTCCCATCGCAGGAGTGAGGCAATAGTCGCCTCCAACTCGCACCGAGTAAACTTAAAGCAATCGAGGGCCAAACTCTCGATCTAAAATAAAAGAGATTGTGGGAAGACGTGTCTCGGATGTGACTTGATAAGCACCCGACGAAGCAAGGTCAACAAATTATAATTTTTAGAGTTCGCAGTAAGCAATTAACTTTTATAGTTTCAACATGACCGTCTGTCTGTCTGCCTATCTTTGGCTTAGCTGATAGACTATTAGTGCTAGTTATTTGGCACGGGTATACATATGAATCATACTGACAAAGTGATAACAGTATTTAGAAAAAAAATTTTTTTTAGGGTACTTCCCTATGCTGGGTAATTTTGTTATCATCGGTACTATTTCCCTCTTCTTTTCAATTTAAGTTCCGAGTTAGTCTTGTTTAATATTCCATTCCTGCGCCCTTTTCTTTTTCTATCACGATATCGTCTTCAAATCCAATATTTATCCCGATTTTATATAGAATTTAATTTCTTGTAAGTTGTTGCATAGAAACGCATTAGTGGGAGGCAGGTATGGAATATCATACGTATAATCTAAAAAGCATTCTATCTGTGTGCTAAATTTCATCCAAATCCGTCGACCCGTTTCTTCGTAATTGAATTACAAACAGCCAAGTATCATCACAAATTATAATAGGATTAAGTAGTGACAATAGATGCAGTGTAAAATCCCTATCATTTGTTTTAATCTATTATGTTTCGTTTTTTTAATTTCATATAAATTGAATGTCATTGTTGAATCATAAATACATATAGATAAACAGAGATAAAAATAAACAGATTGTAGCTTTTATATACCGTACCGTATATACCGTATATACAAGTGGTGTACACTGTTGGTACAGTTAGTTCATCTAAACCATATGTGTGCAACAGCCAGCCCGCGGACCGCATCCGGCTCACTGTAAGATTTGATCCGGCCCGCGAGATATTTTGAAAAAATTAATGTCTGATATCTATCGCTAAAAATTATGAACACTAGTTTAAAACACTACTTTAAAATGTACTATTTTGCAAAGCGCCCCGAAAACACATTTGCACACAAAAATTTAGCCCACAACACGTCAAATATTACCCATATCTGATCTAAATAATTAAGAAAGTAGCGTACATCCGTTTTCTAGTGTCATACTATCTCCGTGCCAAATTTCATCAAAATCTGTACAACGGCTATAAAAACTTAAGAAGCAATCAGACAGATAGAAAGACATACAGACAGATACACTTTCTTGTATAATATAACATGGATTGTTGAATCACTACTTTGGAAAATTTTGTAAGCTGACGCCTTTGTCCATTTAACTCTTCAATTGTCAATGAAATTCGATAGTGAAAAGAGAGATTATTCGTTGTTTACGTTAATGAAATGCCAGTGTTCCCATTTAATCGGTGTACATAATTTATACCGAAAGCTGGCACGTAACAATGACGGCGATTGAAGAATCAATTCATCGCATTCGCGGGTCTATCATTTGTATGTATAGCGAAGGTTTCTGTCCATAGCGATACATACGGCGACGGATAAACGAAAAAACTCTACATCGCTTATGGAAAATCAAATGAAAAGCCGGCAATGTAATCCCGCCGCGTGTAAAGACGCGGCGCGCCGCATCCGCCCCGCCGTTATTAAGACGGGCGTGCGCGGCACAACGCCGGGCGCGGACGGGCGCGCCGCGCGCCTCTAATCCGAAAGGGTCGATGTATCGCATCCAATAACCACTTACGACCTTCAACGATTGGGCGCCGTTGATAAGGGAACGGGACAATCGTGCGGCGTGTCCCGATTGTGATATGTCCTTTTGCGGTAGAAAATTGTCTCTTTTTAGTTTAGTCGATGATAATAAATTTTATTGCTTCCAATTAGGAAACCATTGTTTAGAAAGAGCCTTTTAAACATAAGGTTCCTGGTTACACCCTATATCGGTTTTAATATGGATGTTTAGGTTAGTTCATCACGTTCGAGTATAATGAACAATAAGTCATAACAAAAACTGTTTATGTACACTGACTAACAGTCGTCTACGGCATCGGTAACATAAATTTTCCCCGACTTCGATATGAATCGAGTTTAGATGTCGACCGAACTTATACTGATCTCGAATTGAATTCCGTTGCCGCCCCCATAGCCGGCTATCTGTGATTTGTCAAGGGTAGTTTTCTTCCCCATCTACATATTTATGGTTTGTGTTGTCGTCTTTATTTTTGCTTTCCTGATCATCATTACGTTTATCAGTCAACATTCTTCCATCTTTGAATTGCCAAATTCAAATTATGCAAATTATTTAATAGTAATACATCAACCATTGCCTTCGGCACACACACCATTGTCGTCGCTGTTTTCACTCTCATAAATATGTATACGCATACGAATGTAGTGTTGTGTTGGAGGTTTCATGTTATATAAAAAACAGTCTACTAATTGTTAATAGAGAACATGATATACGTTTTCTGCTAATTTTGACCTTAACTGTAAGGGTAGCAATCATTGTAGAGGATATATAACAGATATTGCTTGTAATATTATTAAGATTTGACTATGAATGTCTATCTACAACTATTATGAAAAATTTCCCTATATTGTACTAAAAATAAATGAGTTATCTTTGTCTATTACGTGTAATTGTCGTATCAGGTTTATCACTAAGATATAAATTCCCATAATTTATTATATATTGATGAACTTGGAACTTAAAGTTGCTACGCTGGATTAGTGCATATTGGGGTGTGTTAAAGGCCGATGTCATCGCTGCGATGACGGTGAACGGAGCCGACGGCTTAATGTGCTCTTCGAAGCTTAGGATGTATGGTGTAATTCGACATAAATTAGAAACTCATCGGTCAATTCGTCAGTGAGCAGTATCCGAGCCCAGTAAGTTCGGGTTTGAAGGCTGTGCTTTTAACCACTGAGCCACCGCCGTTCACTGTTAATTGGTGGATAAAAAAATTGAATAAATATAATAACGTATGACATTATTGGACAACGTACACTGATGAATAAGTTCGCGGCACGTCCTTTGCACTTCAGAGCCAAGTCCGCCACCGTTGGAGCTTGTACAACTTGTCCATATGGGTAAAAACAAAACAGAAATACAGATTCGTTTATTATTTTACGGCAAAATATAGAACTCACTTCGTGCTTAAAATGATTAAGATTATAATTATTTATTCAATATTTAAGTTAAATCGAGTTCGCCAAAAATATCAGCAAGACTTAAATATGATGCGTATTTCAAAAATCGCATCAAAGTTTCTATGTCCCGTATAGTCACACATTCCTAAAATATCTAACATAACGATGATTTCGCTGCAGTTATATGCAAAGATGCGATCTATGTCGAGGGCGCGCGGTGCGGCCGCGCAGTCGGGACAAGCAGTAATTTGACACTTCGATAAGTTTCCGGGGCCGGCGCGCGCTGAGAACTTTCGCCGTACAATATACAAGATGACCGGCCGCGATCCCTCCAAATTTGCAATACTTGTATTTTATTCTATTCATTTTGTTCGTGTCTTCGTTCGTGCTGGGGAATCCGTAGCGACGTAACTAAAATAATTTGTATATATATGCATGCGTATAATGTACAAGGAACGACAAAGTTACATTTTTTTTCTACGTTTCCTTCATATTAAGTTTTTCAGATTGGAAATTTATTCAATACATATTGTTAAGATTAGAAATAGTAAGAGGGTATATATTTCAGTTTTCGAGATTGGAATCTCGTCTGTTATTCTATAAAACTGACTACATATATTAAAATTTCCTAAACTTGTGGTAAAATTATAAAATAAAATGTATTATATCACGTATTTATACGAATTACTGTAACATTTTTACTGGGAAAAAAAAATCAATTTATTTAGTGATAGTAAGTGACGTACGGTCTAATGACTATTAAAACTTCGGTTTAAATTACCTTGTAAGATGTAGTTATGGTTTTCATTGACAGACTGTAATATAATATTATAAAAAGATGTATTATTTAAAAAATATTTCTTAGATTTATACAACTGGTTTTTCATCGCATTTGTGGGAATAGTTTACAATATGAAATTGTTTTCAAAAATATTATTTTAGTTATGACTGCTTAGCATCAGTGGAAGTGAATAATATAAGTACTGGTACAAATAATAATAAATCTATCTGTAATTATATGCATCCATATAAAAGTAGTGGATGTCATTAGAATCGTCATGCCAAAAATGCGGTTTAGTAATATGATCAAAATTTAATGATTTAGTTTCCTTTCTTAAAATCATAACGGTTGATCATTAACAACGTAAAAATGTTTAATTGATTTATTTTTTATCATAAAATGACCATGTTCAGCATCACAAACAATACATATCTATGTCGATATACGAGATACAATTGTGTACAACATTGACATCTTGATTATGAATTTCTTGAATATAATAATATAGTTAACATTCGAACATCACGCTGTTTTTTCGTCATCGTGTTATATACTAGGACGTAATATATTTAAATGAAATATAAAACTTTTATGAATATAAAGAAAAGATATCAAAGATTTTCAAGAGAGACATCCAAGTTATATCGGAAACATATTAAACTCCGGGCGTTTGAGCTAAAAATTCCTCCATAATAAATATTGGAAATAACCGTAAAAAATGGAAAGAAAACTTTTCGGTAGCAGATGTTACGACATTAAGGCACCCATTCGGGTTTATAGCGTCATTTAAATAAAGAGCCACTAAAATCTTCCTAGTCCGGAGGGCGTTGCTCAGTTGCGAATCCTAAACGGATATCATTATATTACGGCTATCGGCTCAAGGCCGTGGGAGGTGGTGCTTATGGACTATCGAGCGGACTATCGACATGTCGATGACGAACGGCTGAAGCGACACGCGTCAGATATCCGAGAATCTGTATTGATCATCCCGTATGTGTTACTTGTCGCATACTTACTTATACATACACATGCAGAGGTTGCAGTGCATTGTAATTTGTAATTGCGTCATTAGAATCATTCTTTCTAATGCCGGTTACTTATTTCAACCACCGTATCAAACGCAATGGCACTGTTTAAGTCCCATCGTTTTCACATCAACGGCTGGCGCTCAGTAGAAAGCGCAACTGTACGGCGCATACCAAAGCCGTAAAATGAATTTATATCGAATGTATTTAGTAAACAATACGTCGTTGACGTCTTTTTTAAAAGAGTACATTTATTGGGGTGCCGTAGACCCGATGAAGAAACCAAACATTGCAATTAAACATAACAACAAGTAACGCAACAATACAGACATTGATCATCCCGTCTGTACAAACATCGGTAGAATAACAGCGTTTTGTACTCTCATAGTTTATAAATACTCTACCGTAATTCACGGGTTTTTTCTAGGAAGAGCGAATAAAATAATAGTCCTCACGGTTTGCATAAAGTTTAAAAGCTTAAAAGTATGTGTTCTTGAGGGTTTGATGAAAATTCCTCGATAGACAAATTTCATAACATTTTTCTTTTTCATTAAAATAAATTGCAATAGAACTTACAGTTTGAAGCCGCTCTTAAGTTGTAAAAAACACTGACGGATCAGGATTGCATGAACTTAAATATACGTCTCGTGACTCGAAGCCGACATATTAATCTGGCTGTCATTGAAATTGTATAAGTATATTGTTTAATCACGTTTCATTTGCTTCGATGTATAAACACATCCTTAGAACAGTGCCGGTCAAATTTCCATTTCGATTCTATTCCTAAAACGGCTCAAAACGATTTCTCTGTGGATTGGAGCATGGACAGCATGGAACCACATTGAAACTTTTTTGTATAGTTAAGCGTAATAACATCTTGAATAATTATTATAACAAAGCCGACATCCTTATTTTACGTACAAAACTAGAAAATGCTATTGTGTGTATGTGTAAATGTTTGATAAAACGTTATTAGCAGTCAGCTGGTCCGATTGCGGTCGGTCGGGGGGTATTTCATACACAAATGTGATACTAGAGAGTCTTATATTGCAATAAGAAAATACTCGAGAAAAGAAAACGCTTTCATTTTTTATAATTTTCTTGAAAACTAATTTTTTTTTACAACTTCGTGTTCTTCACTCGCTCTTTGACGTAGAGTAGCGTAATATAGATATTATCTTGTTATCGTATTTACACGGCATGTACAAATAAACTTTTACTGTTAATAAAATCCATTCACAAGGAAAAAAGTTTCATTGTATGTTATGTTAACAGTCATTCTATGACCTCCTTAATATGTCTATTCAAGTAATGTTTGGTAACCTGACGTTATTTAGACTAGTAGTCTTTATCACTAGTAGTCTCCATGCAGACCAGGCTGTGCACGTCGCCGGCCGCCGCCCGTCAGGCGTCCTTTCGCACACCCGACGGCAGAAGTCAAGGCGACACACGTTAGCGATCCGTTGCTTCCGTTACTTCTCTCTTCGCTGCGGTATTCTTCATTGTTGGCATTGTTGCAAACACGGCAAGCAATCCGGCTACATAGGGCTTCGAGACCTCGTCAGAGTGGTCACAGTGGTCAATCCAGTCGACGAAATACGTCCCGAACGCAATGCTAAGTATTGTTCCCTCGCGGTTCGTGCGCGTGCTCCGTAGCTGCATGACAAGCGCGCTGCAGTGGCCGTAGCAATGCGCACATTGTGCATTCACGGTGACCTCGGTGCCGTGGCGACGGCAGCTTTTAATTATTAAATTTGTAGCGGCACCGCCACGCGTTATTATGTCAATCCTTAGTGTCGTATTCGGTAGTCACAGTGATTTATCATTACTATGACTACCGGCCCGGTGCTCAGCGAGCGGCGTACGCGTCGTTCCGCAGTTCGAACTGGCGTAAGACTATCTCCGTTTATCCCTGCGATATCCAGTGAGTTGACGTCACATGTACGACGGCCTTCGCAACTTGTTGCTGTATGCGCGCGAACGTTTCGTTCGTGGAACTTCCGTGACCTATTCTGGCCGCAGATACGAGACAGAGGACTTACTCTTGCCTCATGTACAGGCGTCTTCTTGTCTGGGATACGGCCCCAACGAGTCCAGGTGGGTAATGGCCCCTTAGAGGCCCAGAGGAGGTCCATTTGAGGTCCCATCTCTCGTCGGCTCGGTCGGCCAGGTTTTATCCTTGGGTTGGAAGAGGCATCTTGAGGATTTCTCTTCGGAGGGGTCGACCGCTCGGCGACTTCTCGTGAATTGGTGCAATATTCCTGAGGAATTCATAGGGGCCTTGATCGGCGATGTCATACATCCTGCGGGCAATGTGTTAAATGAATTCCTCCATAGATTCGATGCAGAAGTCGCGAGCGATTACATTACTAAAGATATACCATCCCTCTCCCACGATCATCTATAGGGCGATGTTCTGCTGGGCTTGGATCCCCTTCCTTTGTGATGTCGAGCAAAGTACGTACCATGCTGGAGCTGCGTATGTAATTCGAGAACGGATATAGCTCTTATACAGGGCAACTGTGGCTCGGAGCGGTAGGTGCGATCGGAGGACTGGGCGCAGCATGCTCCGCGCGGCTCAGCTCTGGTGGATGACATGTTCTACCTGAGGCACAATTTTAGTATGCGATTTATGTTTATTACAAGAGCTATGCTTACACAAATACAAATTATAAATTATTCTAAAATACACAAAAATTACAATCAATAATCCCTAGCAATAACTTTTATCAGGATAATAAAAATATACGCAAGGTAAATAATTAATACAAAAAAATTAAAAAGAATAAATAAAACACAGACATAATAAACATTACATTAAACACCTATGTGAGAAATAAGCTAACACACGAAAAAGATAATTACTTAAATGCAGGTCTCATGAGCTAATCACAAAGAGCGCGGCTGCTAATAATATTAAACTTTTAAAAGTAAGTCCACAGAAAATAATAAGTTCCTACATAATTTACGTTAATATCTCCCTGAACTCTAAACCCGGCCGCGATTTCGCTCCCATTCCCGCTTCCGATCTCTACTTCTTTTACAAAGCTGGCCCAGTTTCCGATTTAGTCACAGATAAATTTAATAATGCAAAACTGTACCTATATTAAGTCAGGGACTCCTAAAATTCTTCTATGGCAGATCGTAATACATAGCATCTTATTACACCGACCCTATAATTCGTGCGAATCGCTCGAATCGACAAGACGTCAGAATGAAACAAACAAGCCGAGTTTCACATATATCTTTTAGTAGCGCACAAGCAAACATAAACCTTCCGAACATCTATTTTCAAGCAACGTGTGATCACGGACCGTTATCTAATTTTCCCTATGGAGATTGCCGATTATTCGCCTTTATGCGTTGTAAAAAATATGCGTTCCCTTTGACGCGGCGTCTTTCGTTCAAGAAATTCGATTTCAGTGGAAATCACGAGGAGGCGGGTATCGGCAGTCGCGCGCATGATCAATTTTTGTAAAGCGCGGAACGTAATGATGATTGACGCTGCGAGAATAAAGAGACAATTTCGACGGCTCGACGTGAATTCACATTATGGTATCTTTATTAGTAAGCGAAACGTAATTTATTCTAAAAGTTTATTTACTGCTTTCGTTCAATGAGTGTTTATTTTTCGGAACAAGGTAAATAATGTAATATTTATGTAAATAAATTTATCTAGGCGTTCACTATTATGTAAATAGATTGTAGGGTGTATATGGTATATTCAAATAAATATCCTAAATTTACCACAAATTTAAACTAGTCTTACAAAGATACAACCAGGTATGTTTATAGCGAAAAAGCCCATTTGATACTGCTCTTTGTTTCAATAGCTCTCCCTTTATCAGCGACCCTAATAACAAAACCTTATGTAGGTGTCGGCATATTAAACGCATTCCATTTCCGCGTAACCTTTGAAGGTAAATCCAGAATGGCTTCGAAAAAACTTGGCGTGCTACATAAACCGATACTTGTTTGCAAACTACGGCTCACAACTACGCAAGGCACGGGGGTGGTCACAGATGGAATTACTCGTTACTATTCGTTTTTGGACTGGCGCATTTCAATTTTAACTCTATGCATTCGACAATGTTATGGCTCACAGGTGCTTGAGTCGTCTGTTATCCAGTTGTATCAAAGTGAATAGAAAATTAACACTTTGTGAAGACATGTTAAAGGTCTTTGAATATTCTAGCGTATGTAATAAGGGCTCTGTCTCGGCAAATCATGTGCTCTAATACCAGGTATTTAGTTCAACTATCGTATCATTCGTCGTGTACTATATCCCGTTCCTTTCACTCAGACGGCTGACGATTCAGTAGATTGCTCAACGATCTACTGCACTAACCAAAACTATTGTGAAATGAACCTACATCAGTGGTATTTTCAAACAAATACGACACTGACACCGTCGCTCCGATGAAGAAATGAACCCTTGTAGGTTTATTCTCGTGTCCGTCTATTTGTTTATCTGTCATGGCGTGTTTTTCTTCGTATCTAATGGATAAAAAGAAATTGCTATTGAATAGATACACGCTGTTAAGTCACCAAATCACAGACGTCTATTAAATATATAAACGATTTCTGATATTAAACATTATTTTTGGGGTCCAATTAGAAAATATGTAAAGTAGCGGAAAAAGTTTTAGTTCGTATTTTATATTTGTATATAAAAATGTGTTAAAGATAACTTTTAATGATAAGTTATTCACATTAATTTATAATGTATATATGCGATTTTGCTCAACAAATTGTCATGTTGTAGATATTGACATAATACCATTGCTATAGTAATTTTGGGACTTCTAATCAAAAAACTGCGACAAGTAGTTTTGACAGTCCTCTCTTGATGTTAACCTGATACTACCTAAACAATTTTAAAAAGACCGAAACAGGTGAAAATTTGAGGATGAAAGGTCAGGGCTATATGATATATGCATTTACACTTTCGAATCAATCTCCTTCAATATTTGCTGAATGGCTAAAAATCTATGTGATCTGCCATTATCGTGGTGAAAAATGTCCACGTACTGCATATACCTGGTGGACTGGCGTCCTCCCACAGCAGGCCTGCTTTTATGATCGATGGTGAGAGACAAATTTTGTGAATAAGTTCCAGTGAAGAAGAAAAAGAGAGCAGACAAAAATCCTTTCTTTTGTTTTGTGAATTGATGGTTTGATATGACAACTTTTAACAACAATTGCAAAGATATAAGCGCAATATTTTTAAAAGAGTATGAACCGTAAACAGGTGTTTGAGAATGCAAACTATGTTCTTGGTTATAGAAAAACAGGCACCGTCATGTTCCTTTCTATATACGACGATAACCGAAGCTATACATGGATAGGATTGCAAAATTTTCAGTTACAACCTTCCTTCCCACGCCGTCCGAACGGTCCGGCTACACAGTAATGCACAAGGGATATCAGTGTAAAAAGCCCGTCCACGTAAACGTGTTAGCTTTATTGAATATCGGAAATATGACGCGCCCGGGGGAGCGGCGCGAATGAAAAGCTACGTAGGATCCGACTTGCAACATGCGCCGTTTTGACGTTCGGTCGTTGGAGGCGGGAGGTTGGCGGTGTACATTAACACGATACTCCCGGACACTTAATACGATTACTAGTCATAGACAATTACTGCTTTTATCGTGATTATTATCGTAGTTAATATACTTGGTGTTCGATCGTAATAAAGAAGTAGTCAACCACGATAACCGATCGAGTAAGCCACGGACATGAATCGTTCAATCATAATTGTATTGATTAAAGAGAGGCCGAGCCTCAGTAGTTAAAAGCATTGCATTAAAACCTAGGCCAGGTTCTAATTCCAGATGCGGGCAAATTCATTAATCAGTTCTTAATTTAAGTCCAATTAGACCACTAGTCCTGTGCTGTTAAGCCGTGAGTCTCGAGCGCCATGAATCTAATGACAAGTGTCGTTAGCGCCCCCGACTCCGTCTGGGACAGCGTAAAGATTTAAGGTCCGAATTTCTCAATTGGAATCGGAAAGATTGTGGGAGGATATATCTCAACAGAGGAATAATAAAACCCTGACATATGCAAATACCTTTTCGGTTGTAGCGCGCTATTGAGCATGAAATTTTTGCAAAATGCTATTGTTTTGCGATAATTTAAGTATATCGAATTCTAATACAACTAAATATAAAAATCTTTTTGAAGCTTCGGGGATTATTGGAAAATCCAACAGATTAAAATTTTTAAATGTAAAATTTTTAAATAAAGCGCTCTAAACAGGGCTGGGATTATATTTAAATGTCATACGAGAACTGTAGTTGTTAATTTTAAATACTTTTATGTACAATTTACAATAAAAAGGGTAAGCCATATAAATAAAAATAACTAATGTAATAAATTCTATTTTAAGTTTTTTTAACTGGCGGTGTATGTAAGTGTGCGAGCCGGAGCGTGTGTGCACGTTTGTGTGTGCGTGCAAGCGAATGAGTAGTGAGAGAAAGAGAAACTTTGGGAATATTTGGATAATAAAAAAATTATTAAATTCCAATTTAAGTAAGGCGAAGCGGGCGGGTAACGGCTAGTATATATTCGTTTTTAACGTAACTGTATCACGACATATTTATTTTCACACTGTGCATAAAGCTATAAATATCACGTGTGAATAATTATCGTGCAGTAATAGATTATCAGTTAAAGCATCAAGAATATATGGAATTAGTGTGCAAGCGAGCAAACTTATCTTTGAGTTATTTTCTTAAAACAGTTTTTTTTTATTCTAGACTCGCTCGCAAATCATCGCTATAGGAGTTTAACATTAGTCTTGTACAGTGTTAGTAGTTTTCACACGTAGAGTCATAGTAACGGTTCAATTAATTGCGTGGGTTTGCTTAGGAGCAAATTTACCTCAGGGTAAATACAGTAAATATTTTGTTAAGACGAAAAATCTCTGTTTATATAGTGTCAGAGAGTATGACCACGGGACCTCCCTTATGAAATACATGTTCTAACTTTATTTTTGGTCGCCTCTAGCTTTCATTTTGCGTGTATTATATATATGTGAAGTGTGTAATTGCTTAATCGTATGTATTGGCGCATAAACGACTACATAATGCTTCTGTTAGTATTGTGGAGTGTGAACTATAAAATTTAGTTGGTATGGAGTTGTTGAAAAACATCTTCATCCACTTTTTGGTTAAAATTTTAGTATAAATCAAAATTTTATTCGATTTTCAGATAGAGACTTCCTTTAAATAACGCGGTAGATACAATATGAAATGAATTGTAAATAATATAATTTGATGACGCTCCATTTTAAGGATACAAAACTTCTCAAAATAAACGATCTGTTCTCCTGTATGCATGTTTGCTTGCATAAAAAAGGGAATATCCCATTTTCCCTAAGAGTTTACACGGCGGGGATCGAATCGGCTGTTTTCGCCGGCCTGCGGCGGGACGGCCTGAAAAATGTAATGAATTGAAAATTTTAATAGGAAGCTCTTTCATTATTTTTTATGTTTTCGCGAGCAATCAAATTAAGTCAATGTTAAAATTCATTGATATATACTAGTCGCTGGAGCTGTATTGCTTGTTAATTGCATGATAGACGTGTAAAACTAGCAAAATAAATGAGTATAAAGAAGTTAAATGCTGATCTGAGAGTTGGAATTGAAAGTTGGAGTACTTGATAAATCATGTTGAACGGGAAAGAAATAGGGAAATAGAGAAGGTAATGGATGAAAGCGGAAAAAAATATTGCGCGTGAAGGGTGAAGGTGATCGAGGAGTTGAGAAGGATGAAGAGGCCATAAGAAAAATGTGCTGTTTCTTATTTAGTTATTTGACTTTTGGAGTTCTATAATTTTGAATTCAGCTTATATTGTTTTTTTTTTGAAAATAGTTTATTAAATACAAAAAGAAGGAGGAGTAAAAGTTTCGATTGTAAAACGCTTACCCCAAGCCCGAGAACTGGGTCGGAAGATCATCTCGGTAGAAAATTAAAAAAAAAAACTTATAGTGACATATTTATTACTTTTTAAAACATTCTACTTTGAAATTTTTCAGTAGTTCGAAACATTGCTCCAACATCATGACCACTGTGAGAATAAACTCAATAAAAAAAGGGAAAGGATACATTTTTCTAACAGAACAGTTATTCTAGGGTATTAAACCCTAGAATAACTGTTCTATTTTTGAGATATTTGATTTTTTTTAAATAGTCTCCAAAAAATTGATCGAAATTTTGCTTCTTTTTTGTTTTTAATTTTAAATAACTCATTTATGTTTCTCAAAAAAAATATTGTCGCCTTTTCTAAAATACATTTTTGATACTATCTTTATTCCTTTGTCTTAATAATTGAGGACGCTAGGCCCCCATCGGACTTTTATTAAAAACGGATATCTTTCCTACTGAAGCCATTGAAAAATCATTTTCAATGCTAAAACAATTGATAAGCAATTGGTATTGGTAAGGAATGGAAATCTTTTTAAAATATAAAAAAAAATAGATAAGTACAATAGAAAAATCATAACCAATTATTTATAAACGTTTCTAAAATGTATTAAAAAAGAGATACAAAACGAATATTTCACTTATGATGTTACATTTATAAGTGCCTAGAATTAGCCATCTGATAAAAATAATAAGAATAAATTTTATTTTATCAACAATGTATTGTGTACATGAATAATCAGACCTGGGTATCTAATTAGGTATAGGACTAATAAAAAACAGGTGTCATGCGTTCAAATTAAATGTATTTACGTAGACGAAAATATTTATTATTATAAAAACGCAGGTCAAGTCGCAGGTACAAAGCCAGTAGATTATTAATAATGCAAACGAGATGACAATGAAACGTCAATATTTTTGTGATGCATCATTTAATGCATTGAAACACCGAAAGGAGCCGTTTGACTTCTGTTTTCCATACCGATTGAGAGAAATAAGGCGACTCCGACATATCGACGAGAGGCAAGCGCCAGCGTGCGAGCCTTCGCAGACGGATGAAGCTCGTCCCTCTGTCCGTACAATCACAGTGAAAAGCTTCAATAAAAGTAAGGCAATAGAAAATCGGCCGCGGCCGGTCGCCGTGGGAGCGGACAGTGCGCGCGCGCGGGCCCTCAGGCTCGCCGCGGAAACTTTGTTTTATGAAAGATATTGAGTTACAGAAAGCAATTAAGATAAAACGACAAGCTTACGATACGATGTGCTGTCGTGTCATATTTGTATGTTTGTTGGCATGTCTATGTGAATTGATCCATTTGAAAAGAGATAATTAGTGAGCTTTTTTGTAGCAGTTTTGAGAGGCAAGCGAGTATGTGAGCAACCGGAAAGTAGACGGTCACCGCCGTCCATGAACAACTGTAAGTTTACAGAAGTTCTCAGTACGTTGCTGGTCTCTTCGATAAGAATGATATCTGAAGGCGGGAGGAGTGGGCCACCGGTACTTTCACTTACTGTAAGAAATGCACCAGCGGAAACTATTACTTCACGCCTGTATTCTCTGAGATGCTATCTCGCCGATCGAGCCGACTCGTTTTCGTGCCGCAGCCGACTCGGCCACGGCGTGGCTCTGCCACGTATTGGTCCAATACGATTGATCGTTAGGCTTGTTCATACTTCTTGTCGCTATATGCATTATCCCTCTGTTAGTACCCATAAATAGAATTGTTTAGCGATGATGCCAATGTGGATGAGCGAATGCATATCAGAACAAAATTTTAGCTAATATTCTGTTGTACTTTCAGTCTACTTGTAGATTGTCCTAATTCAGAGATCCAAATCATAAGGTATTTTAATATACATGATATAATATGTAAAGCAGAAGTCAAGGTAAATATTATGAGATATATATTTATAAATATTGTAATATTGACATTGGACATATTATTCAGACTTTGGGCTATAGACAGAAAAATTGTACTATATTTTTAGATAATACTAAATAATTGAAATAACGCACCAAAGTAAGTAAATGGAAAGACTACTTTCTCGTCCATTGGTTATGAATTGTTATTATTAATGAGATTTTATTGATCTATATGCTTACACAATAAATTTAGTGGTCGGGACAAGACTTCTCTAGAAAGAAGAAATCGAGTGACAAGCTGATGATACCTCGACTTTATTTGTTTTGAACTGATCACAACGCTTTTGTCGCTTGCTCGATTAGAGTGCGTCACGAGCGTTAATTGCCGTCAGTCCTCGAAATATATGTTTCTCACAGGTTGCTCGTGAAAATAAATCAATGGTGAACATGATCCAAAAAAGTAATATGTAAAGTCGTTTCTTCTTTTCCAATTATGAGTTGCGTATGATTGTCCGAGACCATAAGCTATTTTTATAATTAGCATACACGAAAATCATTTCGTGAAATAGAAGCAATGCATACACAATTCTGCAATATAAAATTGCAGAATAAAACTCATGCCGAATAACTATGTATTGGAGCTAAATATAGCAAATGCACTTTTTTTGCATTTGATGTATTTATAAAAGCTTAAGAGAAATAATAATAAACATAAACTCAAGTTTATAAACAAAAATATACTATGCCTACATGCCGGTCGATTACTTTATGTTACGAGTTCATTTAGGAGCTCCCGTTGCGCGCATGTTTAATAAAATCCCCGTATATATATAAAACTTACCCATAAACAATAAATTAACGTCATTATATTTATTTGGAAAGGTAGCTATTATTAAATTACCGATTATTTAGATCACTTAACTAGTTCGACCATTTATTTCATTGTTTCGTTGTGTGAAATTGTAATTTTATTTATATGCAATGATAATCAAAAATTAACTTTATATATTTCATTGTCATTGTATATAATTAAAATTACTCGCTGGTTCTGTTCGTGAATTTTTTTTTCCCAAACAAATAATAAATTTGTTATATAATGACGTATTTCAAGTGCTATGTATGTAGGTGTTAAATAAAGGCATATTTGAATTGGAAACAAAAGTACAATTAAAATATTTTATTTCGCTTATTGCAGATTATCATCTGTACGTTCATACATTTCTAGTGTTATTAACCCTAATAATCCGTAGCCTTGCACAACTCGTATTCCGTTAAAAGAAAACTCGTTACCAGCGCCGCGTATCGACGTTTCGCCGCACTAAATCAAGTTTGAACCGATGACCCCGTCTGGCCGGCGCTCGACAACTTTCGCAGGCACATTGTTGGCGCTGATAGCTAAAGGATGGCCCAACTTGCAGCAGTTACAATACCCCGGGAAAGATTAAGCGGAAGAAGGAATTCGAGCGGCGGTTAGGGTATCAGATCTGTCAGCGGCACCGATAGAATCGGCGGAATTGAAAAGACGATTTGTTCAGCGCAAAGTCGCTCGGGAGAGGTTCATGTGTGAGATATTTGGTTATGAAATTCTTAATCGAAAGTCACTCGGTTGGCCAAAACACCCATTAAAACTGTGCTTCATGGAAATGTTTAATTGACCGTTTGAGTACAGTTTTCCTTCTGTTTATAACTCAGTTTTGACGAGTTTTACAATAAAACGACTGATTCAAAATCTAAGCTTTGAAGTGGTTCATAAAATGTGCAATTCTTGTATGTGCGTGATTGGTTTTTTGATATCGTTCTTGCCTATAATTGGACTTTAATTTCGCGTGTAAAAATAAATTTGACAATATTTTTGTCGCTTTTGTTGTTATAGTACATTTTTTTTGTATAAAGGCTCGAATATATTTCACATGGATTTAAAATTTAAATTTTAGCATAAACAGTAAATAAAGCTTACAAAAGTTTTCATAATCTTCTGAATTAAGTTTTCATATCACGGGAAAGAGTTTTCCAGCGTTAATTATAGATATATGGAAAATGAAGCTTTAACCTTCGAGAATTCATTCAAGCACTAGTTGCTTATGGATACTAGAATGAAACTTTTGAGCTCAAGACGGAAAGATTCCTCATATTTTTCTTTAAAGTTAAATAATAAATTCAATTCCTTGAAGATTAAATTAAGTACTAGTTGAATTACTACATTCATTTCGTTTTTATGAATTGGTCTCATAACACATTTTGAATCAATTTGTAAATTACAGTAAAATTTATGTAGTTTTAAATGTTTTTTTTCCATTTTGCGTTACAGATTCTTTGTAATATAATAATTAATGGTATAATTATTTTAACTTCTTAATTACTTTTGTATGGATAAATGCATCTAATCCCTTTTCAGTTATAGAAATAATATTAAGAATGATACGATATAACGTAGACGATGCATGCTAAACTATGCATCAACATGCGCCACGGACACGTGCCTATACACACGCGCACATTCCTACACACATGCGCACGCGCACTCACGTATACTTCTGCATTCTACTATTACGTAAAATATATCTTTTCTCTTCTACACCTTTTAAATTATTATTTACATTTTTTTTAATTATAAATAATCTAACATTTTTATCTCCTGCGAGCATCAGCGACATAAAAAAATTGTATATATCGAAATAATTATAGTAATGATAAAAGTAATAAAAAAGTTAATCAGATTCTAATTATTAATTGTTAATATTTGTTACCCGCCGCGGCTACGAAGAGCTGATCTTTTCGGGGCGTTGTTTTGCAGCAAACGTCCCACGGGAGTTCTTGGCGCGTAAGCGCTTCCTTACTCTAAAGGAATCCCTATATGAGCCATATCCATAAAAACGCTGTTCTTCTTTATTGGATATCGAAAAACACGAGACCTCGAAGGCGACCATCTGCGAAATAAGAATTTAGCCGGAGATATTTTATTTATACCAGACGCCGCGGCCATTAGTGGCCCCTTAGCCGAACTCGCCGCTCGTCCCTTTTCAATAAGTTTTTGCGCTATTTCCCGGTGTTTATCCTTTTATGACGCACTGAAGTTTCAGGCGGTGAAAGTAACTTTGGTATTTATTACTCGTACGTGTAACATTTATTTGACATAATCTGATAAAACAGTTCGATGTGTTAATGCTAAAAATGTATTTTGTCTAATAATATATTATACTTTATACGGTATAGTAAATCTTCGTGTAATGAAATTCAACCATTCACACAATGTGTACGAAAAATGTGTTCTTTGTCCGTTTATTAGTTAATAAAATCTATTGTATTTTGAACACCATAGTTCAATTGGTGACTACCACTTTGCCTCGAAAATAGCAGTTTTTTTTTTACGATTTTCATACAAAATATTTTATTTCTCGGTCACAAATTTTTCAATGATGGTGAATAAAAATCATAAATTCTATATATCGTTTTCACCAGATATGTCAGATTAATTATATATATTTATTGAAATATTTATTTTTGTAAATCTACGCCTATTTCTTAGAAAGGTATGCAGAGATTATATATTTGCACGTGGTACGATATTTACAAATCCTTCTTGCTGCACTGACATACATCAATCGTTTCAAGCTTGTCAGCTTAGGGAGCTTGAAATTTGGCTCTTTTTTAATATGCCACCAATTCGGAAGACATAAGATTTTCTACTGTAACCCTTAATTTATTACATATAAAGATAAAATAATGTTACTGCGCCAACGAGTTGTAATTTGCATCCAAAAAGTCAACACGTTACTTTCGAATGAAAAGTTAACGGGGTCTGTTCCCGAGTGCATCAATCGAATTCACCGAAGACTTATCAAACTTAAGTAAAGATAAATGAGAAAGTGAACATAAAGCATTTCCTACATCCCTCGAAGAACAATGTTCGGTCTCAGTCACTGTTGTGCCACACTCGTCACTGATGACAGCGTATACCAGCAGTCGCTAACCGGCACTTTACCAGCATGCTGCAGTGTATGGGCTGGGCTGTACGGTTCTTTCAATCAAAAATAAAAACAGTAAAAACTTCGTCATTTTTGTAATAACTATTAGCTGGACCCGGCAAACGTCACCTTACTAGTCTATATTATGTCTAAATGAATGAATGGAATTTTATTATAATAATATTTCCCATGATACATTTTTTTTATAATATGTTAAAAATGTCCCCACCAAAAAAAAACTTGCATATGCCAATTTTCATGGTGACAGGTTCAATGGTATACAGTTGGTTTGTTGCAGCGCCACCCGGAGGAGATTCACAACAAAAGAGATAGCATAAAAACCTGGCTATATTGAATAATACATATATGTGCCAATTTTCATGGTGATCGGTCGAACGGGTAGGAGTTCAGCGATAACATATATACGCACATTCATTTATATATATATATATATATACATTACGAACATCTTTTTGGTAATCGTTTCCATTTGGGTTATGAATTTTAAACTTTATCCAGATTTCATAGATAACGTTAAGTGTGCCTGGATTATTAGTGCTATTATTAAAAACAATAATTGATTTTATAAATGAGTTTTAAACAGAAAATTTCATAATATATTAAAAATCATTAAAGCTTTTCGTTCATGCGAAATTTCAATTTCGAAATATGTATTGCATTACTCAAGTAGCAAAACTTCAGGAATTTCCTTGAGGCACATTAAACTCGTATAGTATTTTTATCAAATCCTATGTGTAGAGGCTTCTGTAGTATAATGAAATTTTGTTAATTTTAATACTTTTAATTGTGTACTTGATGATAAAATTATTAAGTTTAAAATATAATGTAACTCCTAAATGATGGATAAACGAAGTCCAGCCACAAAGATGACATTCCCGCGTCGTATATCTCGGATAGGTCTAAATTTTTGCTAATTATAGTATATTTAAAATAATTTAATAATAATAGTGAGTCTTGATAAACTACGGCGCTCTCAACGCTTAATCCGCCTCTGACAATATCCATACTGAATACCATATGGTGCCATGGCACCCAAAAGGGAGAATCCTTTTGGGTGTCCTGCTTGGATTTGGAATTGGAGAAAATTTTCCTGTTTTTATAACTGAGTTACTTAAATTCATTATTATTTTTTTTTGATTAGTCATTTTTTTTTTGATAAACCATATAAAGTTTTATTTTATTAGCAAATGCGAAGGAATTCCAGGAGGAATTAAAAAAAAATTACTTCAGTGGTATAGGACATACAAGAGTTTCATTCTCCGTTTTTGTCGACGCAATCCTGAAAAATTATACAGTCAAACGAACGTACTACGTACGAATGGGGCAGTGCAAGACGGAAACGAAGGCGATCGCAGCTGTCAAACACCAATAGCACTCTACGGAATCGCCTGCGACTCGACAAACAGCCCGGCGCGGGCGGCGCGGGCGGCGCGGTTGAGGGCGCTCGACGATCTGTGCATATAAATTATTTATTATCCGAAGTGGGGCGGGAGACTGTCAAACGGGACCTCAACGTGCCGAGAGTGAGCAAGATATGATGATTCTCGTCATTTGGCGTTTGACATCCCTCTGCGTGACCTCTGTTGCGAGCTTACTGACCGTTTACTTTTAAGGAATCAAAGGAGTCGATTGATAATTAGTTAGCTTCTTAACCGCGGCGAGCTAACAGCGCTGAGGGCGCTACGGTCGAGCAGCTATCGAGACAGTTTCAGGCTCTTCATTGAGATTTGTAGATTTAACCGTTTGTTGCGGGTTTCTCATTCTCTAAAATTTTCTTCATTAAATAGAACACAGTCGGTGATACTGTGATTATTGCTTGAATGAAAAGTCTTTGCATGTACTTGTAGAAATGTGAGATTCAATTATTTTTTAAATGACTATATATTATAATAAGGATGACCACAATGAAATATCTGTAGGGTATATTAAATAAATAAGAAATCACTTATATTACGTGTATTAAAAAAGATATAGAAAGGAATTGTTTTTGACGGTTTCATTTTGTTATCGTATCTCTCATAAAGGGAAGGAACATTTTCGGTATCATATAATAACAGCATTTAATTGAAAAAAAAAACTTGTGTTATAAAATAGAGAGTCTTATTTTTGTACACAATACTTATGACATGAATTAATATCCAGTTCGGTTTGATGCAATTGTTTAAAATCGATTTTGAAAATTTTCCATAACAAATAACGAAGTAATATCATGCACATATTCACTTATTTACATAATCGAGTTATTTACAAGACACTCAAAGCTCGAGAGCCTGCCATGTAGCGCGGTCTCTCTCTCCAAATGAAGCGGTCTACAAGTTAGGTTCTTAACTGATTGCATTAGACAGTGTAATCAATCAAATATTTGGCCAAGTCATGAATAAATCTTGGCGCTCAGGAGCTAGAGGGGGAAGCGTTCGGTGGAAGTTCTTCCAGCTCGGTCGCGCTTCAGGGTTTTTTGGTAAATTTTACAGCCACGAAAGGGTAATATTTCACCGTCGCTCGGCTCTCATTGCAGTGAAGTCTTTCGGATGCAACTGCATCGATAGATACGGGGTCGTTTTAAATTCAAATTCTTCGGTTACCGTCTAACTGAAAATAGCACCCCTGTAAGAGGAAATCGAACGTAGGACTGGAAGGATACTTTTTTTTTGTATTTACAATCGTCGAATGACGCGCCAATAAATGACACTAGCTGAAATTATTTCGCATAAGCCTGAATTTTTAGTATTTTATATCCGTGTAATTTACCAAATGTCTTATTAACTTTACGCTATGAAAATTAAAAAAGACACATAAATTTGGAAAATACTGTTATCATTCCAATTTTAGAAAATCAAGTTTTTACCAGATCTTGGCGTTTTAGGGTTCTAAGAATCTATTTCGACCACTTCTCAAGTAATGTCTCTATGTCCGTGAGCGTGTTTGTGTATATGTGTGCGTACGTGCGTGCGCGCGTACGTCTGTGTGTGGTATGCGAACCTCTCATAACTGAGTAGATTAACCGATCGAAACGCAGTTTACAAACTAGTTTCGCCCGATAGGCTTTGAGGAATCTCAAAAATAAAGTTTTCACAAAAAGGATTTTTTGAAATAACTTTTAGAGTACTATGTCGATCAATACAAAAATCTGATCAGCTTTTTTACCGATAGAGATGCATCAACTGCCGTAAACTTCAAGAGATGTGATTGGAGAAACTTTTTTAAAGTGTGTTTTTACAATATTTTGTAAATTGCATTACCGATAGATTCCAAATGTATTCAGTTGTTCTCCTTAAAAACAACGTTGATACTAGCTAAATTCACCAAAATCAGTTTTGAAAAAAAAAGAGTTGGAAAAAAATATTCAAAAAGTATTTCAAGAATAATCTTTAAACCATTCTATTGATTAATTCTAAAATCTAACCAGTTTTTTTTTTTAATACAGAATCAATCGTCGCACATTGCATCAAAATCGGTTCATTCTTTCAAGAGATACAGTTAACGAAGAATTCGCAAAAGGATTTTTTTTAAATATGCTATTTTTCAAGGATGCTTCGTACTCGGTCATCTTTTTCTTTTTAAAACTACATTGAATTCCATGAAGCAGATCACAATCGAACAACGTGTTCCAAATATATTGTAGCCAAAAAATACAAAAAAATACTTGTAGATTTTTGAATTGTGAGAACCAAAACGTATTCGATGTGCATTTTTGAGCTCATAGAGCCTGAAAAAGAATTAAAATCCATCTTTTAAGCAGGATGGACTTAACAATTTACTGCTTCTTTATTGTTATATAACACTTTGAGTTAAAATAGCAAAAAGTTTCAGAGGCGGTCTAAAGGGTCAATCATCTTTCAAATTATTAAGTTCGAAAATTCATAAACGACATTTATTACTCAGGGAGCTCAAAAACACATCGATATATATCATAGCGGAAAGTTTCAGGAATGACCTGCACGGTCAACAGTTTTACAGAATATTTTTTTGCAGGCAATTGATAAAATACTTGTTTTTTTTATTAACGATTTTAGTGTGATTTATTCAGAATGTCATATAAAAACGTAGGAAGACTAAGTTTAATAAAATTTGTATTCGTACGAAATGACACTTGAGCAAGTGAACTGAATGTTATGCGTTTAATTGTTTTCGATATATTGATAAGTGGAATTTCGCAAAACTATCGGAAATTAAAAATGAAAATGCATAGATTCTGCGGCAAAATTTTTAAAACATTGGCAATCCATGTAGTTGTCATTGAGATTGATTTCGAAAAGAAAAGGAACATGCCACAAAGTCAATCACTCCTTAAATGGAAAATATTTTCAGTTAAAATATTCCTCAACATATCGTTTTCGTATTTTTATTGTTTAGTAAACGTTTGCTCTTATACAGACTTGCAAAGAGCATTATTGCTACGAATCGTCTCACCTGCAAAGCTTCAGTGATCCATCGACTCCACAATATACTTTACGTCATTGAAAACAAAGTCCGGACTCGCTTACAGTATTCGCCGAACTTAGGGCGTTTCACCGGCCACCCGGAGACCTTGCTTCACCGGACCGCCCGTGTTTGTCGTGCCACCGGTCGTTCTTCAGCAAACGTTTTCACCCCAGCTGAAGCCGGGAGCGTATTGTCTCAGGAGGAGAAGAAAGTCTCCCGTGTAGCAGCGACGTGAGAGGTGGTTAATATAGCTTATGTAAATATGTTTGGGCGCGAGGAAAAATGCTGATATTCGATTTCGCGTGTTTGAATTGCTCTCTGTTACGGTGATGTGGGGTGTGCACCGTTTCTTCTATGACGGACTCTATACGGCATGAAAGCTACGATGTCGTTATATCAAATGTTACATTATAGAGTTACTATTTTTACTATAAACTCATGCCTATTTTCCAGAAGGGTAAGTGGAGACCACAAATTCACGAATTTCGGTACGATCTTCATAGGATCTTTGCATGACTTTCTAGCTGCACTGACATCCAGACATTGTTTCATCAAGCTCGTTCGTTTTGGATTCATTCCAGGATTCGCCACAAAACATATTCTGTGATTAACATTTAATTAGTAATGAACAGAAATCAAATGTAGACGGTGTGTATGTACGATAATCTGACGTCAATGATCATAGACTCGCTTTTAGTATTATACTTTATGACGGTTTCCTGAGATGGAACAAAACGTTATTTATGCTAGTTTGTGCTTGTTCATGGTCTTGTATATGTTTTGATCGTGAATCCAACCTTAACTTGTAATCTAGAGGATCTGTGCCCTACGTGAGAAATTTAATGGGTTAATGTAAGTTATGAGATTCTAAATTAAGACTATTAATCGATTCGTATAAATTATACTCATATACCTGTTGAAATATACAGTGGTATTTAATTATTCAATGGCTAGAATTGCATTTGTTACTTGTTTTTTACAGTCAGAATTTAATATTTTTTCTTAAGATCAATAAATAGTTCTTCCAAATATTCCTTACATAACGCTAACTGAATTAAAATAAAAATTATTTCATGAAGAGAGATTTAGATGAATAGTTATCCTAAAATTAACTAAGGCCCTTCGGCCCTTCGACTTTAACCCTTCAATTACGTAAGATTCAGCTTCAAAACGCTCCGTAACTAGCCTTCAGATTCATTATCTAACAATTTATATGAAAACTTGAAAGTAGTTTTAAATTAATAGCTTTAAATAGAATCGTAACAAGCGCTGAGTTAAACTGTACTATAAAATAAACGAAAAAAATAAAATAGGAAAGTGGTTGCTTTTAAAAACACATTGATATCGCATATAATTAAATGCACTAAGTACAAATATAAAATTTGCATCGGGCTTCCAAAACCATAACACTTAGTACGATTTTATCAATTTGACCTGTATGTACGTTTGAGTGTGATGGAATCTTCTAATTCACTTTTGACGGACTTCTGCTGAACTGACACTTTGAAAACGTGCTGAGAACTTCATGATTATAAGAGAATATTATAAATTCATTATTAAGAGAAATATAAAAAATATCTTTGGAATAACTTTTTTTATGGTTCTCGCTATGAATATATTCCATATATTTGAAAATATTCAAACACGTGAAAAAATTTTTTTTTTAAATTATTACAATACCATTTAAAATATTTTTGTACGGAACCCTTAGAGGACGATGCCTACTCGCACTTGTCCACGCTTTTTTATGTATTAGTATTGTAATAAAAGTAAAATTAAGTTACATTGCATATTATGCAGAAAAAAAATCAGTTACTTAACTGTTACAAGTACAATGTATCGTTGATAGATGGATACATTAAGAAAAACAAAAAAAAATGGACGACATTCGATTTCCATGCATATATAATTGTATTCACTGTAAGATTGTATGCATTTTTTAATACATTGAGCTAAGCTATACAAAACGAATTTGTTGTTCCTTATCGCAGTCTGATACACGCGATACGGTCGGTAGCCCTCTCATTGCACGATCGCCGCACCGAATTCGCATAATCGAATTAGTCGTACTTTTAGCGGACACTTATCTATGGCATGCTCGTTTCTATAGAATACGTGAGAGTCGACGATTCTTGCAGCGAAACCGCTTTACCGTCGTTCGGGTCGCGGCGGCTCTCGAGCGAGCGTACCGTATGAGCGGCCGCGCCACGTCGCGCCGCCCGTCGCCGCCCGAGTGCCGCGGCCGCATCATTAATTATAATCGGCCGAACTGAGAAGTCGGCCCGGAGCAAACTGAACTCTTAATAATTGATTATTAGGCGCGCGCGCGCCCTTCCGGTCCGGTCGATATCTTTGCGAACTCAAAGATAATGAACTCTATCGGATCTGAGCGGTAACTTCATTAATTTATCACTCTCGATGTCGGCGCGGAGTTACTTATCGTAAATTTTGCGGGCCGAGTTGAAACTTTGATCCGATCGCCGAAGCACTCTTCAGCGGAGTTCTTTGTTAATAAACCGGCGACGGCCGGCCGCCGATCGCTATCGATTAAGGGGCGAGGGACGGGGGAGCCGATGGAAGAAGGCTTCGTTAACCCTATCTGCTTGACTTTCAGTTTTATTGGGGCGTCCCGTTTTATAGAGACTTCTTCTTTTTAAATGGACGGAGCGCGAAAGGAGGAAATCTCCCCTTGATTTTGTTCAGATAACGTTTAATAAGCATTTATTTATTTAACACTATATAGACCGCGCAATGCTTCTTTGCCTGTGTAGAAATAGATTGTATATTTCTAGCATTAATTTATATAAAATTTGTGTACACGTAAAATTTTTAAGTGCAAAATGCTTAGAGAAAAATTTGAACTCCCGGTTTCCTAGCAGTGAACTGAGTGAAACAAATTATATTACATAAAATTTCATATCGAGCAGGTATCCCATGCTCCTTTTTTAATATCAGTTTATTAAATAAAACTGCGCTAGTTCCCAAAGTATATATTAAAATTAGTTAAAATATTTAGGTTTAGATCATTTAATACTTAGTTCTCTATGGCGATGGTAAATGGACACAGGTTTTTCAACATCTGGCTTACTGTTGATACCTCTGGGTTGGGGCGCCTCAGTATCAACTCTTGCCTCTGGATCTGATCCAACATCAAGCGTGGCAAATCGTCGGCGACCATGCAATACCCAGCCAGTTCGATACGTCGGCTTTGCAAATAGTTTTAGCATCTTTGTGCATGCTTTATGGCATGAACTATGGTGAGTGCTCTGAAAAATTATCCAATCTTATTCCTTTTGTTGTTGTATTTGCCTGACCTTTCTATTCGCCGGAATTTGTGTCATCACCATCTTGATGGCTGGTATTAAATTCTACAACCGAATCGCTTCAAGAGCAATTTCCTATCACGTAACAGGATAACTTTGAAATGGCCTTATCAAAACTTGACAAATGAAGTATTGTTCGAAGCGTCATGATGGCCCGTTGATTTTAAGCTATGTGACATCAAACTTAATTCAATGTGGTGCCCTCTAAAGGGCGTAAAGTCAAGATTGATTTTTATTACTAAAAGTGGCGTGTTAGGTATTAAACCTTTAATTTGGACCAAATATTTAAATACAATATCCTAAGGACTGCCTACAATACAATACATTTTGTAGTATTACAAAACAGTAGAACAATCAGTAAGTGACTCTTAAGACAAGGTGGCATATGACCACGCCTATAATCCGAACATTGCTGTCCATATATTACATTAAAATGTGCATTATTAGAACTCATTTTTCTTTTCAGCGTAACTACATAAAATTTGAAAAATCCTTAATTCCACGTCGCTAATTTTTTTTATTAACATAAATATATATTTTACATTGCTTCAACTTGCTGACGTTTTATTACTATAAAACGCACAAATTATAAAATAAAAATATTATAATAGAAAATTTACAATTCCAAATTACCGCTCAATTAACTTATAGCGACACCTGACATATCTTAAGAAAAACAGAAAAATTAATAAAGATTTTTTTTCAAATACTGAGTTTACTCATACGGCTAAAGATATTCAGTCACTTGTTCAGAACTCTTCGTTTCCTTCAATAAGTTACGTTTGTTGATTTCAAATTTGTTATAAAAAGAATTGGCAAACATAAAAGAACTCATGTTCAATAGGCTTATACTCCCCACGAATCCAGTTGATTGAAAAAAATAAATCAAGTGAATTAATACAGCCAATCGAGCCAAATCGTGATCACATCTTTACGAGCCAATTACAATCCAATTGACGGCTCAAGTAATATTTTTCAGTGAAATTGGTCGTTATAATTATATCGTATGAGCAAATTGAAATTATATAAAGTTCAAAGAATAAAGGTGTTCGTTTATAACAGTGTACTTTTTACACCAAATATGTACTTTTTGTACTTTTTACACCATTATATTATTAGTGAAAATTATTAAAATTGAATAGGCTTCATGTTTTCCTTTGACCGACTGCAATGCACTGCCGCGTTGCGGCGTGCAATATACATGTTTATTTATCAGACAATGAAAATTGAATAGTTTGTAGATAGGAATGTGAGACAAGAATACTTTCTTGTTTCATATCTTTAGATCGCGAATTTTTCGTTGTCAGATTTTAGTTTTGGTACTGTTTTTTTTTAATAATTGTATAGTATTTAACATTTTATATGATACTGTATTTGAACAATCACATTTCTCTGAACACCACGATCCTTTAAATTTTCCCGCGTTTGTTCTATGTTTTCAATCTTACGAGTAGTTTTATCGGGTTCTTATAATAGAATTTGCAGTTTTTGGTCATAGTAGAAATAACATTTATAATAAAAGTAGTCGTGGCAGGCACAAGAATTTAATGGATTAAAGGCCTCTTCCACCAACTCCTTTCAAAATGACATTTAACAAAAAAGTTAATTTTAAAATTAATTTTGAGTTACATGTCCTCTTTTTAACGGTTGTTCAGGATAAAACCCGTAAGGTATCGTAATTGAAAAATCGAGAAAACGAGTTCCTTTTTTTTAATAAATTTAGATGTTTGAATTCGAAGAGCTCAAACTTATTAGAACTATATTTCGGAGAGCTAGAAAAAGCATTAAAATTGATTTTTTGAGCGTGATAATCTCAATTATTTACGGCTCCTTTATTTTCGAAACCTTTGAGCTCGAAAGCAGTAAGAAGTTTCAGGTATGGCCAGCAGGGTCAACAGTTTAACAGATTTTTCCTCAAGAAAATCCATACGATATTTTATATAGTAAATCCCGTTGAACAGAGTCCGACTGCAGCTATCTCTTTCGGATTCGCCCAAGTACATGTAGATTACAGGAATGTACTGTCGATAACTAACGCCGTAAGAACCGATCGGCTCGTGCGCGCCTGTTTACGGCCGGCGGGCCCGGCCGCCATTAGGGAGGCTCTGCTGCGTTTTACAGCGTAATTTGCCTGAGCCACAGTAAAACAACCGGGGGCCTTTTATATTGATTATTATTCGCTATAAATGGGGGCCAAGGCACTCGGGGGAGCAGATGTGTCGGATATCTCGTAAAAGGTTTTCGATTTTGAAAACGGCGTTTGCAATTTGCAAAAAAAAATATCGGATGTAATTAGGTAATAATTTTGATGTTACACAACGCGGCGAATTGCTTCATATTCATTTATAGTTATTGTTTTATTATTAGAATTTATTAAATATATGTTTAATCAGGCAGATACAAAATGTATGAAGTAATTGAAAGAAATAATTCACAGATCTCATTCTCTACACGACCTTCAAGTACACTGAAAATTAATTCAATAATAAATTAAATTTTATAAAAATAAAATATTAAGACCGATTTCAAAAACACTTAAATTAAGAAAAGTTCGAAATAATTTTTATGGGCAACAAAAGAAAATAAAATACATAAAATTATTATTAATTATGAATTTACAACAGCCATTTCACGATTTTTTTTAGTATCAGTCAAAGCAAGTTTGTTTGTGTGCCTCTCCTGCCTTACGCGCTGTCGCCTTCTCTCTGTATTGGAGTACCAATGTATTGATAACGTACATATAGTATATCTAAATCTAATATAAATCTAAATACATATATAAAGTCCTAACGTTCGTTTGTAAAGACAGATTTTTTCTGTCACCACCAATTCTAATCAACTTTCTGTTGGAGTGGTAAACACCCCTTGGCCTCACGATGAGAGTAAGGGAGTTAAGTCGCGGTGGGTGAAAGTGGGTGGTTGTGGGTGGGCAAAATGCGAAAAAATATATATATCTGTCCGTTTCTAACTTATGAGAACTTCTGGAAATTATCTAGAAAACTCCAAAATGTGTGTAAGTGTTAAAATCGATCTGGAATGTTCTAGAAGATTCTAAATATTTCTGGAATGATCTAGAAAGTTCTAAAATGTGTGCAAACGTTAAAATCTATGTGGAATGTTCTAGAAAGTTCTTAATAAATGTATGAAATGAATTAATTCTCCAACTCATAAGGATTCATAAAACTTACTAGTTTTTACCGTAATATTCTAGAATGATTTACTATAGTTAAAAAAATAGCGAATAGCTAGCTCAAACTGGACAGACATAGCACGAGACAGAGATGTCTGGGCATCTTTGGAGGAGGCCTTTACCCAATCCGGGGTTCTTGCTGACTAAATCTATTTACAATAAGTAAATATAATTTTTAGAATAAATAATTTAAACTTAGAAATAACAAATGTAACTTACAAACACTATAATTTAAGTACTTAACCATTAATACATATATATTTTCTATGTTTCTTTCTTACCTAGATACTTTCACTGTGTACTTTTAAACTTTGTAAAAGCAAGAAATAAAAAGGTTTATTATTATTATTATTAGAGCAAATAAAAGACTAGGCAGTCAATATAAACAAAGGTTCAATGCACCTCAAACAAACGAAGTTGCCATAGCAATTGTTGATAATGAATGTAGTCGTGGTGATATTATTATTCAACGCCGTAGAAATAAATTGCAACATATTTCTAAACACATCATAGTTATAATGCACCTCAGTATCCGCTAATTTTTTGACAAGATAAGGATGGTTATCACTTTAATATTCCACAAATCAATCCAGCTACAAGTGTCGAAATAAACAAAAAGTATCAGCTGTGCAATTTTATGCTTATCCAATTATGACTAGAATTGGTGAATATAACCATTTTTTAAATTGTCGGCAGTTATTTCAGCAGTTTATTGTAGATATATGTTAAAATTGAAACGGAAAGGTTAGAAATTATTCGCTATAATCAACGAGAGTTGCGTTCGGATGAATACGTCCATTTAAGAGATGTTATTTATTAATGATGGATACGTCGATAACATTGGTCATCTTATCATCTACGTTTACTGGAAGTCCACGTCACATGCATGAATATGCTCAAGATGCGATAACTTATGTCAGAAAACACGGCTTATCTGATTTATTTATAACATTTACATGTAATTATTTCATGGGTGGAAATCAAAGAAGAATTACGATATGGACAGACAGCCAGCGATCGACATAATATTGTTGCCCGAGTTTTCGTCAAAAACATATCAAATTTATTGACGCGATTTTAAAAAAGAAAATATTTGGTACTGTTATTTGCTGAATGTTTTCAGTTGAATGTCAGAAACAAGGACTGCCACAATTTCACAACTCAATTCGGTTTTAAAATAAAACTAAATTCATATCGTAAATCGTAAAAAACATGGTTCATGGCCCGTGTGGTGAACTAAATAAAAAGTTTGCGTGCATGAAAGATGAAAAATGTTCGAAACGTTATCTGAAGTCATTTTTGAACGAAACAGTCACAGGCGAAAACGGACATCTGAAATACAGACAACGGTCACCAGAACCAGGCGGATTTATAGCTAAAACTAATGAACGAGGTAATGAAGAAATTCAAGTAAACAATCAATGGGTGGTTCCGTATAATCCATTTTTATCTAAAATGTTCAATACCCACATCAATGTTGAATACTGCAGTTCTATGAAATTGATAAATTTTATATTGAATGAATATATATTGCAAATATATTCATAAAGGCTGTTTTCGCAGTAACTAAAGAAAATCAGCATGATGAGATAGTACAATATCAAATGGGTCGTTACATTAATTCAAACGATGCGATTTGGCGAATTTTAAATTTTCTAATACACGATCAAAATCCGCCGTTTCTCTATTTGTCCGTCCACTTAGAAAATGGACAACGCGTAGTTTTACAACGCGTTGCACAAAAAGTTGCAACGGAACCACCAACATGATTATCTTTAACAGTCTTTTTTGAACTATGCCAGAAAGATCCATTTGTTAAGATTTTACTCAGAAGTAACAATTTATTATACATGGCGTACAATGAGTAAACAATTTAATCCTCAAAAACGTGGAATGCCAGTAGACAGTAGGACATTATGTAGTGTTCGAGAGAGTGAGAGTAACATAATAGGACGAGTCCTCACAATGCGTCCAAAAAACGCTGAATGTTTACTATCTACGTTTATTACTTCACACTATTCGTGGCCGAACGTATTTTGAAAATCTAAAAACTGTCAATGGTTATATTTGTGAGACATATCGTGAAGCATGTCATAGATTGGGTCTCCTAAAAAACGATAATCATTGGAAGTTAGTTACAAATGAAGCAGCCCAAACAGCAATAACAAATCAAATTTGCGAGCTATTCGTAATTATACCAATGACATGTAATTCATCTAACCTAAATCGATTATGGCTAAAATATCGAGAATATATGAGCGATGACATCTTGGCTGAACTACGACAATAAAACTCGGACTTAGAAATTAACTTTAACGAATAAATTTTTAACATAGCTTTGATATTGATAAAAGATAAATGTCTAGCAATATCTAACCAATCGTTAATACAACTAGGTGTTCGATCTCCTAAACAAAGTCAATTGGATGCTATGAACAGTGAATTTTTAAGAGAAACAAATTATAATATCGACGAATAGAGGTTTTACATCCAACACAACAAACCTTTATTAATTGAAAACTAAGAATTTGATATAATAACAGATTACCATAAGAAACAGCAAGAATAGATTTAGATGCATCTTGCAGCACCAGGAAAACATTTTGTATAAATTTAATTCTAGCTGAAATCCCTGCAAATAAAAAAAATGTTTTCATCCTGGCATCATCTGCAATACCGGTAATACTTATGGATGATGGACGAACAGCACATTCTGGTTTAAAATTCCCATTAATTGTAGCTGACTATGAATTCTCGGTATGTGACATCACAAAATTATTAGTTAGTGAACAAATATTAAAACAGTGCAAAGCCATTATATGGGACGAAAGCACAATGGCCCATAAAAAATTACAAGAAGCACTCAATAGAACACTTCTAGATTTACGTGACAACACGAATGCAATGGGAGGTGTATTGTTAATGCTATCGGGCAATTTTCGTAAACGCTACCTGTCATTCCGAAATCAACGCTGGAAGATGAAATCAACGCTCGATTAAAGAAGTCGATCAGTTGCGGATACGCAATATAATTAAAAGAACAACAAATATGAGGCCGCAAATTTCAGGAGATGAAAAGTCACAAGAATTTTTTGAAAAACTTTTACAAATAGGAGAGAGCATCTATCCAATAGACGAAAATACTGGCCAAATCACATTAACTAATGAGTTATATAATGTTGTTGAAACACCGGAACAACTTATTGATGAAGTACATCTAAGAATTGCTAAAAATTATACCAATTCAGAATGGTTACGCGAACGAATTATTCTAGCAATGAAAAAAAAAAAAACATTGTCAACAGTATCAACAACATCATCCAGTGAATGATTTTGGGACAAGAGAAAATCTACATGTCAATAGATGAATGACTGATTTGTTCATCAGTCATTGTTTTAATTAATTTTCCTATTGAATTCTTTAATTCATTAAATGTTCCAGGAATGCCATTACACTGTCTTAAGTTAAAAGTTGGTTCATCAATTATTTTATTACGAAATCTGAACTCGCCGAAACTGTGTAATGGTACGAGACTCTACATCAAACAGCTTCAATATAACATCATCGAAGGCAGTATAATGAATGGTTAAAAGAAATGACAAATAGTATTTATACCACGGATACATTTAATATCAAATGGATTGTCCTTTACTTTTAACGCTTACGTGAAGTTGGCTTACAGCATGACTATCAACAAAGGACAGGGCCAAATATTCCATTGTTGTGGCGTTGACTTAAAGGAGCCACACTTTCTTCGTACTCGGCCAGTTATACGTCGCACGCTCACGAGTAGGATCACCTCAAAATTTGTTCATTTACAGTCCAGACAATAAAACTATAAATGTAGTGTATAAGTACTGTAAAAAGAAATTAAAAAAAATATAACTAAAATAAAATTTGTAAATGTACAAGTGTGCCGCCTTACACAGAGCTTCATAGACGTCGATGTCAGCGAGTGTCACGTGTCAAATGGCATGACTATTCGGTTATTCTATTTATGTTAAATAGTGTATCGTACAGAGTTGATTTCCAGTTAAAAGAAATATCTAAACCTGAAGTTAAGGCTTTAAATGTTGTTTTTTTGTCTTTACAGGGGAGTGAGTCACTTTATTTGATGAATGACACTTGTGAAATACTTTGTACGAAATGTTTTGTCAATAAAGGTTTTTGTCTTTACAGAAAAACGCAATTTCGTCTTTATTTCACTCATCAGAGTGTGATAATATTATATATATATATATATAATGAAATATGTAAATAATTGTGTAAATAAAATATAAATTTTCCATTTACTACGATGTTCCTTGTTTTAACTTATAATAAGATTATTATTTAAATTAGGTAATTAGTCAATTAATATGGTATACTCTATATACGCCGTATGTTTAATGGTCAAATAAGTCTCTCAATATCTAAAATAGACATCTATAATATCTACGTTTAAAAATGTATCTTTAATTATTTTTTATACGATTAAACATGCGATGTATTTTAACTCGAGCAACGATGGGTCTCACTGCTAGTTATAGCTAATATTCTATCAATAATTTCAAAAGCTTATATTCCCCATGAAATTTATTTGGTTAAAACTCTGAGAAATACCTCTTTCTCTGTATTCTAACTGCGCTGCAAGATTTTTTTAAACTACTTTATTTTTAACTTTTTAGTTGTCTTAATCTATGCATTTTTAATAATGCCTCAATATTGCAATGTATTTTTATCTAAATCTACTGCTTTTATTTCTAAACTTATGTGTTTTGTTTCATCATTTTCTTTAGTGAGTTTCTCTTTACGTTTGTTCTTGGCTTTTTCTAGTCTTCTTTACCTTTTTATAGATGTTTCTTTTCTCATACTGTTTTAACGAGTATCAGATAATTAAATAGTCAGTCTCATCCCCACCCCAGTGATCCGGGTAGAAGGGCAATGGCTTCATTACAACAAGGTGTGCCCTGGTGACCTGAGGTGGTTCCTTAACGACAATATATTTTTTGACACCCTATTGCAAATCAGTACATCAGCATGGCCTCACCTTTGTTCGGGTGAATTATATTCCGCTATTTATTTCGGGTTGAACTTCACTCGCGTTTGACGGAAATTGCATTCCGAGTTTGATTTTGGAGTATTCTTTCTCCTAGACAGGTGGCAGACCAATGTTAACGCGATTCATATCACCGATTTCTGAAATTACCAACTAGTAACTATTGCATTGTGATCAAAGATACCCTAGTGTACTAAATTTATGTCCAATCTAAATGGGCCGATTAATAAATGACGAAGTATTATTAAAACTGATTCTAATTCTGTTACAATGAATTACTGCAATTTGATTTTTTTTAACTGTAAAGTTACGTCTAATTCCTATAAGGGTAGGTAGAGACTACAGGTTTCAACATGGTACGATCTTTGCATATCTCTCTTGCTTCACTGACATCCACCAATCTTTTCATGCAAGCTTGTTGGTTTATGTACATAAAATTGACCCCTTTTTAATGTCGCTAATATGATTTGCACATCATTTTCTAGTGCGACTCTTACCAACTCTTTGAACATACACGTTTTCTCTTTGCTTTTATTTATTACTTCCAAATGTCCAAGTCGCTTCAAAATATCTTTTTCTCTTCTAATTACTACACCTTTTTTCAAAACACATCACTCTCTGATGTGAGTGTTCCAACGTCTATCTTTCAAAGATGCAATCTCTGCGTCGTATGTATAATAAAATACGACGCAAATATCGCGTCTTCATCGCATTAGTTCTACTTTTGTTTTTGTTCTGACATATTGAACTTTCATATGGTACACGAGAGTAGGGATCGGGGTTTCATTTTGAATAGTCAATCGTACTTAATATGAGACAATTTTATTATTCATTATTATGAATTATTTTCTATTAATTATTATAAATAGTAAAAGTGAATTCATTGCATTCAAGCAAAGCTCTGTTCACTTTATTTCTTGAATTCACTCTTCTATCAATATATCTGTCATATTTTACGTCATCTGTAAACGTACTTCACAAATATATAAATTTTTTCACTTATTTGACTTTAACCTTTTATTTATATATATATATATATATATATATATATATATATATATATATATATATCGTATTCAGTCGTGTTTTCATTTAAAACCACTGTGTATCACTGGTTTAGTGAGTTTAATCGTGTGCGGTTTATGCTCACAGTCGAATGTAAAGAAAGTCACCCTAAATCGGTTGTTGTACCACAAAATATACATGCTGTGCGGGAACTAATAATGCAAGATCGTATGTTATATCGCGAGATAAAGGCGTTCCTGTGCATAAGTATGTCTAGCACATACAAAATATAACAAGAAAATTTGGCTGTAAAAGATATTAGTTCGCATTGGACTTAGCGCAACTTGAGCAATGATCAAAAACAATCTCGTGTCGATTGGTGCAAAAAAATGAAAAAAAATACAATCATGATGCGTTGAAAGCTCTTTATAATATCTACATAGGTAATGAATCTTAGATCTATGCGTAGGACCCGGAAACTAAACAACACTCAACGGTGTGGGTGTTCCAAGATGAGCCGAACCCAATAAAAGTGATTCGTGCCAAAAGTAATTTGAAGCAAATGATTGCCTGTTTTTTTGGTATAAATGGACATGTGGTTACAGTCCTATTAGAGAATCGTAAAACTGTTGATTCGGAGTTGTACAGGAGCAAATGTTTTCTAGAAATCTTTGAAGAAATCAGAAAGAACAAACGACTACGCAGAATTATTCTTCGTCATGAGAATGCTAGCTGTCACGCGTCGGCCGAGACAATACGGTCTTTGGAAGGTCAAAAGATCGAATTGACGGGTTATCCGACGTACATCCTCGACTTGACATCCAACGATTTCCATTTATTCCCATACGTGAAGAATAAATTACGTTACGTGGTCAACGTTTATCGAGCCGCGAAGAGGGCGTTGATGCGTTTCAAATGCATGTTTTGGAGGTATTTCCATAAGAACGGAAAAGGTGCTATAAAAATTGGTTTCTGCGTATACAACAGTGCATCGATCATCATGGTGAATATTTTGAAAATCAATAAAACCATTTTAAATGATATATGTTTGTTTCTTTTTGATATTCAGGACAAATAAATAGCAGCCCTAGTATGTCTCTTACATCAATCCGAAACTCCTTTCCTACGTATCTGGGACATAAATATTTAAACTAAAAATTCACATCAAACTAATTTTGTTTCGGAGCCAGAAGAGCCGTGCATTTACATATTTAGATAATCTTTCTGATAGTATGAAGTAAGCACTCCGGCATCATCATTGGCTCTGATCAACGCCAGACCAAGAAGTATTGAAGGATCCGATTTCATGGTCCCACCACTCATTTCGTTCCTTTGGACCTGAACTGCAAAACAGATTGATTCAAAAAGAAAATTTTGAAAGGGTATATTTAATTTGTAAATCAATTCGATATTCTGCTCTACTAGTGATAGAAATCATAGTCTAGATTATGTTTATATTTTATGTTTGTGTTATATATTTTGCATTTGTTGCATTTACGGTAACTATTCGAGCAGCAAGAGATTATGTACAGTATCGCTTAAAGGCCCAATAGTGGTTACTCGTTGAAAACCAATGGGAATCATTTATTCACAACGATCTATACATTCAGTTACGCCATACGGGGCGACTAAGATAGATTTTAAAATTGCAATAACGGGGTCACTCGAACTGCGTAGCGCCTAAGTGTCCACCGGGCCTCGGTTAGAACACATCCATTTACACGGTTATAATTCGGAACGGTCGGCAGGCGACCCAGCGGCGGCAGTGAGGGCGCGCACGCGCCGCCGTGTTTTGTAAATATATAATTGTGGGCAAACGGCGGGCACACCCGGCGGGGCGCCCCGGGCCGTGGTGTTTTATTACCTCGCCAACATTCGAAAACTTTCGCGGTCTGCTCCGCCCGGGCACGAACCGGCCCGAAAGTTTTCCACTCCGATCGGTCAACAGAATCCGTCGGCCGTTGTACATTATAATTATTAATGACCGATGGCTTTCGGCCGGTAACGCATTACCCCCGATGACTTGTTAAAGGCTCGACTTAAATCTTATAATGAGAAAAATATTGTTCAATTTTATTATTATAAACTCACGCTTATTACTCGGAACGATAGTCGGAAACCATAGATTTTCGTATAGTACGATCTTTGCACATCTCTCTTACTTCACTGATAATAATCAATCGCTACATGCAAGTTCGTTGGTTTCTGTTGATTAACATTTGGTTCTACGCCACAAATATAGTTTGCATGAGATTTTCTAGGGTGACCCTTGGTGATGCTTTCATCGTATACATTCGTACTATAATTGGTTTTGCAGGTCTACTTTCACTTGTCCTTCTCTGATGGCTAAACCACCGCAACATACCTTTTTTTTATTTCAGGCACAACACCATCTGTCAAAATATAACTTTATCCGGTATTGCTATTTCTCTATCTATCTTTCAAAGCCTCTACACATACTATACTACCCACAGATTTCATCTTGACGTGTTGATATAGTGTATGTTTTTAATATGAAATATATCGAAATAAATACAATATATATTGTATTAGAATATTAAACACTTATTTATTATAATTTTATTATTGTATGGTCGAAATTGAAGTCTCATTCATAGTAATGATCCGAGGAAGATTGACATCATGATCGTTATTAAAGTTGAAAATAAAATCAAAACTTCGATTATAATCGTGGGAGGGGAAGTTAGTTTCAGATATAAAAACAGACTAGAAAAACTGGATTGAGTTTGCAAAATTAAAATGATATTAGTTTATAAAATTTAAAGATATTTATTAAAGCACTAGTTAGAATAATAAATCCCTAATGTAAATGAATGTGTTACAAAAAAAATATTTTAATCCGTACTAAGATTGTAATTGTAAAATTGTAGTTTTGTTTATCATTTTTTTTATTTTGGTGGTGAGTGTTCATTGGTAAAGAGTGTAGCCTCAGTAACGGGAGGTATCCGATTCGAAATCTACAATAGTCGGTTTTTAACTTCAGTCAAATTGAAACACACTCGGCCTAGACCCCGAAGAGCACGTTATAACAATTCTTCCCCTACACTCGTTCAGTCCAGGCAACTTAAGAAAAAAGCTCCACAACTTAAATTAATATCATGAATAGGTAAAGGTTGTTTGTTTGCATGCAGAGGGTTATTCCAAATTTTATTCCAAGGAGCAATTCTTAAAATGCTGCCAGAAAGATTTTACCTTTTTATTAGTGATAGAAATGTAGTTGTTTTATTTGTGATGTATATTTTATGCAAATAAATCGACCATTTGATTTAGTTAATGTTAAAAAATGAAACTTTCGCATTGGTTGATTGATAGATCAAAAAATAGCACTAAAACAACAAAATGCGTTTTTTTTTTTATTGTAAGGATTTTATCAGAATAAAAGTCATTATGAACCCATAAAGCCTAATAATACTAAAGTTCAATATATTTTATAGTTCGAATAAATGTAATCTACCAACTATATTTTGAGTGCGGAGAAGTGAAAGATTTAACCGCAGTTCATTCAGCGCGGTGTCAACGCTAACCGGCTTCTTCGGTTACCGGCCCCGAGATCCTGTAATAGAGTACGTCCGATTGTCGATCAGTAACCGGATCCTCGGCGGTGCACGTCTGCGCAGGACGCGCGGCGGCCCCGGCGCACGCCGACTACCCTAATTAGTGCGGCTCCGCGACAAAACGACACCGGGCCTTCGACGGCGTCCCAGCGGCCTCCGCTGGCGCGGTTTTATCTTAATTGCTTTTTGAAACTCGATATCGTCGGCGGACGCGATGTTTTTTATCCCGGCCCCGCCGCTCCCCGAAGGCGAACAATGACGGAAGTTTGAATTAGTTTCTGGTTAGATAACGGGGCGCAGTCTTTGTTCCGGCGCGCTTTTTTTTTTATTACGCATATATATCTCGCCGATATTTCCGCCGACGCCCGCGCGCGCCGAGACGAGTTTTATAGATTCCGCGCCGTTCCGAATGTGCCCGCTTGTTTACAAGTTTTAACGGACGGGCCGTCGACGACGCCCGTTTTTATGGCGTATCAGTGTTGTTTTTTGTTGTTACCCAACTGCGATGATATAATTTTCGTTGATAGGACTACTTTTCGGATATTACCGAAGTAGGTAATATATTTGCATGTTCGATTTCGATTCCCGAACTTTAGCGGAACACAATTTCCTATTACTAAATATATAAATAAAAATTAAATATGTCACACGGTTACGCTCGTGTTAAATTTGAATTACGTGTGCCTATTTAATACAGATTATGAGGAAATAATGTTTGTATATGCGCTCATTTTATATTTGAAACAGGCACACATAGTTTAAACAAATAGTTTAAATATATTAAGTAATTAAAAAGAAAAAATATTTTTTATTTAATCTTCTCTGAAGTCAATATTGGTCTACCACAGGGTTCAGTTCTTGGATCATTTCTGTTTCTAGTTGTACATTAAGATCATATTGTTATGGATGGTCATTGAATTGTATAGTTTGCTTATGATACTTTCTTACTTTTTAAGATTGATAGGCATCAATTAGATTTTGACGAAGTAAACTGTACCATCTCTGAAATAGTTGAGTGGTTTAGTATTAATAATCTTCTTCAAAATGAAAGGAAAACAAAAGTTGTTCAATTTTCCTTATCTTACTTAAATTGATCGACGTAAACGTAACGGTCAAGAACGAGGTACTGGATATTGTAGTTACGACCTTATTTTTGACGTGACAACGTCTTATAAATTGGTTTGCCGGGTGACACTTCAAGAAACTGCGTTACGCTCCGCTCACGTTATGCGCTCACAATGAGGGTGAGTGAGAGGCACGCGTCCCTTCCACTCGGGCATGGTTAGCCCGCCTAAGAGCGAGAGAGACAGACATAAAAAAGTGAAAGGCACGCGTCCCTTCCACTCGAGCACAGTTAGCCCGCCTAAGAGCGAGAGAGACAGAGCGAGAGAGAGAGAGAGTGAGAGAGATAGGCATACACACCGGTTCATGTCTTGCGCTTCTATTTCGCTTAGGCGCCTGCATACAAGTTTACACGTTGCCAGTTAATTGTAAAACGATTGTGTAGTGATAATGTGAAGGTAGTTATATTTGTATATAAATACGTATGTATGTGTAAAGGTAAAAATAAAATTTTGTTAATATTAAATTCAGTGCGAGATTCTTTGTATAAATTAATGTTTTAAATATAAATCTTTGTATAAATAAATGTTTTAAATTGTTACTATTATTTCATCCTTCTTCCTACTATACGAATGAATATTCACATTAAAATTATTTTACCACTCAAAGTCGTTGTCACGTAAAACTTTCGCCCGTATACCGACTTTACAGGCAACCAATTTTTTATTTCGATTGACGGGTTACTACCTCTAGCCGTTCGCGTTGATCCGGCGAAATTAAAAGCCGCTAATGTCCATTGTCACGAATGCGGCTAAAATGTATGGGACCGACAGCTTACAGCGATTTTCAAGACACGAATATGTTGTTCGAATTGAGTGAAATTGAAAAGTTCGGTATTTCATTCAAATTCGGTATGTACCTTTCGATCCGAACACAGACGCTATAGGCTTTACTATGTTTTTTAGGAAAATATATAAAAATTATAAAATTGTTATTTATTGAAATAAAAAGATAAAGTAATGTATTACAAAATGATAAATAAAAATAAAACCGAAGCTTTAGTAGATAGAGCAATAAATCATCATGTTATTTAGTTTAAGTTTAGACGCAAAGTTACAGTGGAATTCTCATGTTACGAGATAAATGAAAAGGCTTGGTTCTGTGACATATGCAGTCAAAAGAATTTGGCAACTTACAGATCAAAGTACCGCGAAATTAGTTTATTTTAGTTTTTTTCATAGTCTGGTAAATATCATAAGGAATTTTATCATGGGGTCACGCAGCTGTGCTGTTTATGATTTGAGACCAATGAAATCCCTCACAAATAAATTTAAGGAAAATGGTATTCTAACTTGAGCATCACAATACATAAATATGCGTAAACCTATTACATAAATATGTGTCAAGAGAAATATAGAATAGTTCCAAAAAAAGAACGACATCCATAACATTAACACTAGACATAAGAACGATCTTGCTAATCATAAAACGCGTCTAAAAGTCAGCATCATTTAAAGAGCAATTTGTGTGCTTTTATAATAAGATCCCAGCTGAAATGCAAATTTTTTTATTTTAAAAATTTAAACATTTTGTTAAAAGATTGTTATATGACAAGATTGTTATATATTATATCGTGTTTGAATATATTGATGAAAAAAGCCCATGAAATTGAAATGCTCGGTTATCAGGTTGGTTCATATTATTTTAAATGTCGACTAAATTATTGATTACTCAATACTTTGTATCGATGAGTAAAGAAAGAGCAACCCTTGAGTTTCTTGCCCATTACTCTCTATTTGAATCGGCATTTGGTAATGTCGAAAAGAATTCAGTAATGACGTATTTCAAGTGTAATTTCATTTCACTTGAAATACACACACTGCGAATTGAACACATTTTTAATTTGTTTCTCCTTAATAGTCTATTCTTGTAAGATTCATTTTTTGAATTGGATTAGTAACTGCTTTGATTAGCGTGTACAAACATATTATATAACACACTCTTCTGTTTTATAATATAAATATGAATAAAATAAAGTTTGGAAATGGTGGTAGTGTCAGCGTGCGCCCGTAAAAAACTGCATCAATATTAGCTTTCTTATCATACGGTATTTCAACTTTAAATCTACAAATCAAGCTTTACTTACCGCGAGTTGAATCAGAGATTTTTTTAGAAATGGTAAATTTTAAAACGATAGAAACAATGTATGACTTATAATGTTACAGTTTATGATTTTCCACAGGTGCTTTTCCTCTGTCAAACGAAAATGTAATATTCGAGAAAGAAAATTATGCAATAAAATAATTTCGTATATCAGTTATTTTCTCAGTGATATACATTTACTATTTTATGAACATAATTTCTTGGTGACACGCCCTGAGTGTATATGTTAAACTAAATATGAAAAAAAGGCTTACAATGTAATGAACAACAAAAATATGTTTTAAAACCCCTAGTTGTCTTACCAAAAAATACACAAAACACAAAAAAAAACAATTTTAGTAGTTCTAGCTGTTTTAGTCCTGATTTCACTTCGAATCATATTCAAATACCGAATGTAGTAAATCAAATATTGTAAAGAAATTTTAAAACTACCGAAATAGACCATTATCATTGAAAAATAAATTATAAAAACGCCAAATCAAGTTAAGCCTCGCGGCTTATAAGCTTCCTCGCTTAACTTATGTATTAATTTTGATAAAAGAATTATTGAAATTATGTAAGTTTTATTTTTTTAATAGTATTCAATTATTATAATTTACAGCCTCTTCCACCATTTGAATGACGTTTATCAGAAAGTGACTTTTAATCATAAAATAAAATTTGCGTTCCACTTTCTCCTTTTAATAGTTGCTTGAGTTAAAACATGTCAAAAAGAACATGTAGAACGACTATTTTAAGGGTCTTTTTGTTAAATGTCAGCTTAAAAAGAGAAGGTGGAAGAAGATCATAAAAACCTCGGATATTAGTAAATATTTTGAATTATTATTAGGTCAAATTATAAGAGTTCATTAAATATTTTTAGGGAAACATAGAGATAAAACGTTTATCCACCATAATTGACTTTTATATGTTAACGATATGTTAAATATTTAGATGAAAATTTAAATTGAAATAGGCTAAAAATTTCAATGGTCATTTACTATTTTTGCGTTAACAATAATTAGTTTGGAGCCATTTGCCATAATAGGACAGCAAAATGTTTAAATTTTGATTATAATTTCAAATTAAAATAAAGTTTTAATTTTAATAATGATTTACAATTTTTTACAGTGTAAGGAGTGTTGTATTTTACTAATTCTGCATATAAGTTAAACAAACACAAGCCATTGAAAATTAACATGTAATTGACAATGCAAAATTTGCATGAAGCAAATGAAAATTGAAACACTGGCATTCCAAAAAAAAAAACATATATGATACAAAATAAAAAATAGAAGTAAAAGGGTTAGAACTTGTATAAAATAATATTCAAACAGCTCAGCCGACTGCTTTTGACGTATTATTAACTCTCAAAAGAAGAATTGATAGAGGTACGGAAGAATAAAGGGCGTAGGCTTAAAATGGGATTGACACGTTTTGATAACTCATATATTTAAGTAGACATGGTCATGTAATTCATATATTTAACTAGGTATTTTATAACCCATAGTGGAATCGACTTCACGCTTTCTGGCGGGAGGCCAGCAAGTGCTAGTAATTATAGAAGATATATGTATGATATTCCGCACACTGCATCATGCTGGTTACTGCAATTAATAAATGTTTCCGTACAGTTATTTGTCTGTTATCGCTACGGTTTCGTAAATTTACAATAAAGTTTCAGAATTACCAAATTTGTTCATACATAGTGAACAAATGTAACGATAGAAGAACTGTTAGATTTATTAACAACAATATAATTTAGAAAATGCTTTCATTTAATTGAACTTCGCTATGATTTCAAACAAAAATGATTCGAATGTTTAAATGGTTTACAGTTGCACGAATATTTGTACTGTAAAAAAATCAACTGATAAATTTTCAAACTTTCCATTTGTCGAAGAACATCGATGACCAATTGAAATTGGTTTCAAATCAGATTTCGAGTATATTGATGAAACACAGCCTCATCGGCAGTCATAAAAGGCCTGATGGCGTTTATAAGAAGCTACCAATGCAATAGACGAAGCCGGGTAAGTTTGCCCAGTTCTAATGTTTCTATCGCGAGCTTTCACAAGAAAGCTTCTCTCGCGTTCCCTGTTAGCTTTTGTTCTGTAACATCTCCACCCTGCGGCAAATGCAAGTCGTACGTTCGCATTCTGTATGCACAGTTATTAGGTGGGGCCGCCGCGTCTGCTTAACCCCCCCTTAATGTAGCTCAAAGAAGCGTAAGCCACAAACGAAAACGATAAAATGCAAGTCTGCGGCAGTTGTTTTGTGCAAGGCCGACATTGTTATTTTCCAGTAAGTCTGACTTAAAGTTGAATTCATAATACTGTAGTATAGATATGAAATCTGGTTGGTTTTATTATTATATAGGTCACGCGTATAATTTAAATTTAACAGTAATTGCAAAAAGCGGTGTAGTTTGGAAAAAGATGTACCGACAAGAGTAGAAAAGAGTACGTTGCGGTGGTTTGACCATACGGAAAGGATGAATGAAAGTAGCCTTACAAAGCTAATCTGTAGAGCTAATCATGATGTAAGACTCGCCAAGGGTCGCCCTAGAAAATCTTATGCTGAATAAATTGGTGACATATTCGAGAAGGGCCAAATTTTAAGTACCCGAAACCGATGAGCATGCACGAATAGATTGATGGGTGTCAGTGTAGCAAGATAGATATGCAAATATGTGGTATGTGGAAATTTGTAGTCCCTGTCTACCCATCTGGAAAATAGGCTTTAGTTTATAATAATAATAACAATAATAAAGATTTCGAGGGAGACGATGAACTGAAAGCACTAATAACAAGCACAAAAACATATAAACATTATAACTCTTTAATAATTCGGTAGATTTTCGGTATTTATTTTTTTGGTATTACCGGATTTTCGGTAAATATATAGTGATCAGTTATTGGTAATAGAGTTTTAGTTCCTATGTATACTTTTAAATAACTGGAAATGTATTGTAATAAAAATTGAACGTGACAAAACTTACATGAAATTAGAATCTGTGCAGTGGAAAAACGTTCTTTATTTGCATTGTTTGTAATTTGTAATTATTGTGGATAGTTATAGGAATAGAAAATATAGTAACTGGGGTAGAAATTATCATGGTTAAGTGGTTTAGGCATTTCAAAACAATTGATTAAAATAGATTGATGAAGGTTTTCCATATGGTTGTGCATTATGAAAAATTTGGTAACGAGCTTCTGAGAAATATTATGTAGAAAAATCCAAATTATTGTCGTATAAGAGGTGAGATTTTATCACTCGAAACCCATATCCTCACTTGTAGTGATAAATAAATGTCAGTGAAACAAGAGCTACCTCGTTATGAATACACCTGGGAGTTACGTATGTGCCTAAGCAACAATATGAATCAGGAAACACGTGTATTTCTAAACTATCCAATAAATATAATATTTAATAGGTTTTGCAAAGAATCAGTATTCATAACTTTATTACTTAAGTTAATTTGTCTGAGTAATAGGATACAAAACCAGGGAGGAGATTCTCGGGCCATGTGGAAATTGTCATATGAGACAATTTTTAAATGTGAAATTTCCTTAATACTCCGTACACAAAAGGACGAAACACGTCAAGTGATAGATAAAATTAGTATTCTCACTCACGTATGGAAATTTAAAATAGTTTCTATTTAGAGATCGTGAATTTTTAATATATATGAGAATATCCTTTTAATATTTATAACAGAAAGAGTGCAGTGCAGTTATAAAGCATTTCAATCTGGAATAAAAAGATTGTTTTGACGAGAGCATCAGTCATGATTTCATTAAAATAAGGTGTTACTCATTATTTCGATCTTAAAAATTTAACGTGGGACAATTATTGTCGTGTGCTCGGGTGAAACTGTTGGATGTCACATGAAAATCGTTTGACAATTGTCACAGTTTGGAAATTGAGAATAATAATTTGTATTTTCGATTTCCATTTCGGTCCAAGAACCACACTAATCCAGTATTAATAATTAGTTTTATTCTATGAAATTTATATTCTATTGTATGTCTCTTTAAAAAATATCGTATGTGACAATTTCCACACGGCCCGAGGATCGCCTCCCAGGAAAGACGTGTCTTAAGTAATTCATAAATGTAGATAAAAATTACATTTATCTTTTCTGTCGTATTAACATTAATAAATAGTTAAGAGACCACAATAGCGGCACGTATGAAAGTTCTAAAATAGTCGTAAAAATTGGAAAGTGTCCTGCAGTGTAGAAATAGAGATAAGAGTCGTCACGTCAGCCTTCGATCGTTAAGTACGTGAGCCAAAACTAACATAAATAAAGTCGTCTTTTGCTGTTGGCCCGCCCAAGCGAATTATTGTAACCTTTGCTAAGTTTGTATTTCTTCATTTTAAAACAAATAATTGAGTATAACGTTGTATCTCTGCATCACTCTCGCCGATAAAGCACTTTCGAGTTAAGCTCAACGAAAGCGACAACACGATTGCTTACACATGGAGCCTGCACAGTACAGTCTGTGGTCTTCGCCTACTCTGAGAATTAGGCGTGAGCTTAACCTCTATAAAATATGACGTTTTAAATAAACGACGTAGTCGTCTTATCCACCACTGCAATGAGTAACGTGTAAACTAAAAATTTGCGTTTTTTTAGCCCTTTTTCTAGATATGAAACATTTATTTATGTTGTTATCGATTTTATTATAAGTACCTAACATTTCATAAATAATTTATTTCATTAAATTGCAACGGTAAAGAATAGTTACAGATATAATTGCAAAGGTATATAAATGCGTATCGTTGGATAAATGAAAGATTATTAAACTTCATTCGATGTTTTTACAAATAGAATACAGGTCGTCATGGAATTTAAAAAAGTAATTGAGAAAATTGAACTAAACATTTTTTAAAAGTTTTATTAAGTATTGACGCTGTGATGGGTCTACAGTTTATGCTGTTACTATTTATTGTGATAAAATATTATCAATTTCTTTTTATGCTATTTCTTCTAAGTAATCGATTATTCTACAACTCTTTGATTGCTGTCTGAGCGGACTTGTTTATATATGGCTGTTTACTTGTCAGTCACATTAAGCAATTCTTAGAATTATGTGTCTGAAATAAAAATAAATAGAAGAAGATATAGAAATCAATGTATGCTTATTTTACGTTTGGTTAGATTTAATGCTAATATATACCAAATACTATAACTGGTACATATAGGTCTAATGGTGTTAAATAAATAAAAACCGGGATTGACGTGAGGTATAGCATTGTGTGCGTGATATTATATGAATATGGTAGACACTATACCAGAATTAAAGTAGATATCAAAATAGAGAATAGCTTTAGGAGATGAAATCAAAAAGGCTAAGGCAATATGTAAGTACACTTAATTGATTTTATTCTGGTCTTTATTTGGTCAGTGCTAACAATGTCGTAGGTCGATAGTGTCACTCTTAAAATATGAATGTGTAATTAAATACAGGCTCTATTGTTACGGGCTTATAGTCTTAAATCCCTTGAATTTTTTGCCTTTGATAGGTTTAATAATGAGATCAAGTTGGAGGTAATAAAAACGATGCTACAATCCTATTTTGTAAATGTAATTTTTTTTTACTAGACGCTCTTATATAGTGTATTTCGGTATTTTACTATACTGAATATATGATTAGGGACATAGCTAGGTTATCTATAGTTGAAATCTTTGTCAAATCTACATTTTCCATTTTTATTTTATTTATAGCGTCTTTTTTAGATAAAACTAAAGAGTACCCTTTCAATCTAGTTAAATAGTTTATTATTAGAATAAAACAATATTAATATTAAACAGATGACTAATGCTGGGATGCTCGAGATCCGATAATGCACTTTAAATAATTAGTCACAAATTTACTGAAACAGAAATATTGATGCAAAGAAAACGATGATCCAATAACTAGCACGTGATTCAGATGTGATTTCATATCAAAAAAAATTTTTAAGCCCTGTGTATGACGTCAGGTGATTGATTTTATAGAAAAAAAACATCGTGAAATATCCCGCTATTTGTGGAAAATCCTAATTCCATGACCAAGGTATAACGAAAAATAGTCCAATGTTTTTTTCTAAGGCAATTCTAATATAATGTAGAATATTTTTTATAATACTTTTTTGTTTTTAACACATTTTTATTGGCTTGGTATGTTTGCATGTATGTTTGTTTCTATGTAACGGAATCTTTTGAACGTGATTTCCCCTCTTTTAATTTGACATTTTGCGAAATGATCAATGACCGATGACAATACAATAATTTTAATAGCTTATCCCATTATTCTTATACCATAATCTTCAGGATTAGCGATATATCTGATACCCAGTACTATCTTTGTGCCAAAGACCAAGACGCGTGCTAAGACATGAGCATGCCATATTTTTATCTATATTCGAAGACACGGTGGTATACTGCATCAAAGAACATGTATAAAATATTTTTTTCGGAGAGGGAAACCGAGGAAGGGCTATCACATCCAGAGGAAACAACAGGCGCACAAACTACCCTTTTTCCAGACATGTTACCGATTTAGAATAAAATATTATGTATTGCAGTTTTTCAACAAGGTATACCGAACATATTTTAATTGTAGATAAATCCTACAAAACTAACTTTAATGGAGGATTGGTGTAATAATAATCCGGGGAGGTTGCTTGAGAAACGGCGACAGAATCCAAGGAAAGCAGCAGGCGCGCAAATTACCCACTCCCATCATTGGGAGATAGATAAAATCTCTATAAACTATAGTTTATAAAATTAAAAATCACGCACTTATGGTATAATATTAAACTGAAAAGTCAAAAATAAATAACAGTTAAAAAAATAATAAAAAACACGCTTTTGTAGTTCTGATAACTGAACTAAAAAGTAGAAAATAATTTTCAATAAATGTAAATTAAAAATAAAATGATAAACAAAAAAAAATGTATAAAAGCGTATGGGTGCTTTTTAATAGATGTTCTAAATGACTTTGAATTTAGTAATATCTGTCAATAAAATATTTATATTATAATACAATATTATAAAAATTGACATCAAGCACCCCACGCTTTTTAGAAACAAAGTACATTTTTTTGAAATTTAATGATGATGATTTTCTACTTTTTATTTCGGTTATCTACAAAAGCATGTTTTTCAGTTTATTTTAAACTATTATTTTGTCAATGAGTCTATGAATGCATTTCTAACTATATTCATTTGCTAATGCTAAATTGTAAATAGGTAATTATGATAATTAAGGGGAATAATGAATAACCGTACTATATATTTGTACGTTACAAAATATTGGCATGGGAGGTAAGAACGGATGGGCATTATATTATTGTTGCAGGCAGGTTTCATATTTTCGATGTGAAACATCTATTGCGCGCCTTAACAGTAAAATCGATCCTAATGCTGGGACGGCAAACGGCATTACGCTGTCATGCCGTGATGCCCCCCCCCCACTATGTTGCCTGCCTACACTCTTTTGTGTGTGCACGCGCGTTTTCTATAAAACTTTATTCTAACTTTATCTGATTGGACATTTATATTTGAATTAAGATATTACACATTAAATTATTTACTATTTTCATTCATTAATTGATTGAAATCCAATTTATTGATAAAAAATTTCAAATGTTTTAATAGAATTTATATTATTTTGTGTTATTATTAAGCTTTGAATTTGTTGTCCTTAAAATAAAGTTAGACATTATTTAGTTATTTAATTGATTTCATTGATTTATTTGACATAGAATTTAAAATGTTTGAAGAGAGTTTATTATTATTGTTTAAATTACTGTGACGTCATTCTTTTCTAATTTATTATCCTTAAAATTGATAAAATTGACTAAATTACTTATTTTTATTATTCATTAACTAACAAAATTCCTAAGAAAATTGTAATTAGAGATATACTGTTAAATCGAAACACATTTTCTATTTTAAAATAATAAATATTTTCCAATAATTATTATATTTAAAATAATAATTGAAATATATTGTTTTTAATACCAAAATCTATCTACTATTTTCTATTATTTTACTACATATTTTCTTTATTGCTATTTATTAATTACAAATTATAATATTAACTTAAATGTTTCACCTCTGAGAGACGGCCATGACGACCAAAATTTTTTTTTTAACTCACTTCTATTCTTAATTCTTGTTAAAGTAAAATCCAACAAAATTATTGAATTATTTATTTCTTTATCAAATTTATATAGAATCTTTAAGTTTGTATTATTTATATAATTTTGAAGTAATTCTAATTCTGACGTATATATATACAATATTAACGTATTTTATAGATCGTATTTTACATAAAAATTCAAATTAATTTTTCATCATATTTTATTTACATTTACTTATAATATACATGCATACATACATATACATATACATATAACGAAGGCCATGATCATGGTACTTCATTTAATTTGAATTTTTTACTCATGTCGTTCGATTATTCTGTGACAGATAGATATATGAAGGTTACGTTTTAAGTTGTTCGTTATTATTAATATGAAATAATAGCTTTAAATGTTGTTTCTTTTCCAGGTAATTTTAGTTATGTAAAGTTGTATGTTGTAGTTATGTAAATTGTATATAAAACATTATTTGTAATAAAACATTGTCTCTTCCAGAGAAACTCAGTTAAGTTATTTATTTCAAGAGTAAATTATATAAATCACATATATATATGCCATTTTGTTCAACAACTTGCCATTTTATAGGTAGTGCCATAATACCATTGCTATAAAAATTTTGGGACTTCCATACATGATTATTTTAATTATGAAATGAAACAAAATAAGATGATACTGTTGCTAACAACTTGTAGTTGTGTTGTAGAAACAGAATTATTAATTAATAAAACAAGTAATGAATGTTTTATTAATTAATAATGAATGTTTTTGCTATTTAATGAATATATAAATATTGGACAAATAACCAATTGGGTGCCATATTGCGCTAATGAACAAAGACGTCACTAGGTACTATTGCCTTTTCTGTCTAATTATCAATTTAAAATAGCCCTTATACAGATATTTTTATACCTATCTAAAAAACTCTTTTACAACACTTTTGCTCAAAAAAAAAAAGAAAATTAAACTATCTCATTTAATTTTTTTAATATCGAGGCGAAGTCGTTTCGTTATTTTTATTTTTTAGATATTTAGCAAATAGTAACTCATGCTACTCTATCGTAAAAATTGTGAGCACCTTGCCTAATTAAATATTATAATCCGGTAATTTTTTCGCTAACCTTTTAAATAAAAAGAGTAACTGTTATTAACTGTTCTGGCTGGCGCGGGACCAACACCGCAAACCGAAATTAATGAAAAAGCGGTGTGGTCAACTAATCGTGCCCCGTAGTGTGATTCGTTTGAAAAGTTTACATAGCGGTAATTAAATGGGTGGCTCCTTCTGGCAAAAAAAGGCTGAAAGTGATATGACCGGATGAACGTGTTGGTGCAAATTAAATATGCAAACTATATGCAATGACAATGAAATGAAAATGTATACTTAAATAATTGTATACCCACTTCTTATGAAAAAAAATCGTACTTAACAGTTAATTTAGCAATATTATTCTAATTTAAAATAGTTGGACCTTATACAGTTAATGCGTTTAGTGTAAAGATATGTCCTTAGAAAAAAAAATATTGAAATTCAAAAAAAAAGAAATATATTTGCGGCTAAAATACGTCACACGTATAATATATTGTGAAGTAAAACTCAGACTCTTTCTGTGAGACTTATCTCGGTTACACTTGCTGAAAATAGGTCTTTTTTTATTTACGTACGTCATTTTTCTTAATTTTTTAAATGAAATGAAGCAGTTCTCTAAAATTATGCAGGGAACGGTCATGACGTCACAGCATAGCAGTTGAGTTTAGCATTTCAGGTGGCGTCTCCGAAACCTACTAGAAAGGGGGTGGCCAGGCCGGCGCAGAATCGACGCCGGTGCCTCCTATACAGACGCGAAAATAGGGCGTAGATCTCCGCAAAGCTCCCGTGATAAGACATAAATAATGTTTGCGGCACTAATTTCTGTGATTTAGACGTTAAAATATGGGCTTAAAAAAAAGAGTTTAGTTGAAAATGGGTTCGCGGGTTGAGGTTTTTAGATACGTTTAGATATTAACACGGGATTGATATTACTTTTTTACTGAGTTTCCTGTTTCGTCATAAACGTCGGAGTGTAGTTACTGTGCGGAAACTTACAAATACATAAATACATTTTTACGTTTTATTCCCTAACGTTTGGTTCAGTGTGAATCGCGATGTAATATTTTGCAAGAAGTCCGATTTTCGAGGGACATTATTATTAATTCGAAACCAAACTAAATAAATAATGTGTAAAATTACCAAGGTAGGGGCGATAGTGTCTAGGTGATGAGGTGCGTTGCCGCACAATCCGAGGATATCGGGTTCGATCTTGACCACGAGAATAATCACCGATGCGTTTTCAATTTAATTTAAATCACACCACACGCTTTCTATCATCGGGAACAGGTTTTAAGCCGTCGGCCTCAAACGTGGCCATCGCGTTGACGGCAATGATCGTCAGTGATCCGCGAGCCTCACTGGGCGAGCGCGGCGGCCCCGGCTCTAGGCCCAAAATTATTTTATATCATGACGCTTGCGCATCGAACAACGAATCTGTAGTGACTTATGCCGCTATCAACGCAGTAACTTCAGCGTTGGTAGCGGCGACCTGTATGTAGTGGTCGGGCCCGCATGTGGTACATTACACATACGATCGACTAACTTGATATCGTTTTTAAACTCCTGACAAGTTTAAAGTATCTGGTACTGGTACGGTATATATATATATTGAGTTATCAGCTAAATCGACTTGAAAAATATATTAAAACTATAATATGAAAAAGTCTGATGAGGAAATAAATAAAAAATAAATATATAATTCCAAACATAAGTTTTATAAGCGCTAGAAAGACGTAAAGATTCATATCAGTTGCCCAATTTTTATCGCTAAATATTCGTACAATTAGTACAACAAAATCACTAAAATGTAGTACAAAATACTCTATCTAGTATTTAATTAAAGTAAAGAAATCCCATGTTTTTTTTTTATTTTATTAAAATCATCTTAAAATCATTTTTATTTTTTAGTTTAACAAAGTGTTGTATTACAAGTTTAAGTAGCACAAAATATTGGTTCTAACTGTATAAAACTACTCAATATTCGCATAACAAGTATTTTTTCCTATATAGGATGCAAATAACATTTTTTTTTCATCCTTTATTTTAATTTTTTTAATGTAATTTAAATATTTAAAATATGGAGCCTTAAACTTTCACACTTCTGTTTATCTTAAAGTATCACGTCCTGTAAGTATATGAATTATTCAATATAAAAATTACATTTCAGAGGCTCGTTTAGAGAATTGAATGACATAAGACAATTTTCTGTACGAAATGTTTTAGCCCAAATGGTTCTAAACTTATTGTATTTCAAATAAAAAAAATATAATTGTGCATTTTGTTTGAAAAGAAAATTCCAAATGGCCACCGACATCTTTTAAAAACTTTCAAATTGAAGATTTGTTTTTTTCTGATAATCTTTTGAAATCATAAATTTCATCGGTTAGATTTTTTAAGGTTTTCGATATATATTACAAATACAAGGAACAGCTCGTAACCTATATTTGTACCAGCTTTCCGCACGAGGATTCGCCCGCGTGGACATAGAACGTGTTTCTTCTTCTTTCATATAGAAAGACCTTGCTGTAAATTCCAATCTCGTTCTCGATTTCAATTCCGGTTCCGGCACTGTTCTTTGTTTAGATCCCGCTTACGATTTTGATTTTAATACCGATCCGACACTCGGTTCCGACTCCGGTCCTGGCTTTCGATTTTGCTCCCCGTCCCGCTTTTAATTTCGAAATCGCTCACGATTTAAATTTTTATAAAGCCAAAATGAAACATAGGTCATATTACTTTGAGACAGTGCAGCTTTCAATGTATGGAATTTTTTTTATATATCATACAACCCCACTTAACCCCACAAAGGATAACTTTTTCGTGACATCCGATTCAAAGGAAATAAAACTTATATGCTACTCCAAATCAAGCACGTAAACTACTCTATCACGCATTTTCGTCTCTATTCAGCAAAAATGTTATTCACCTATCGCGGTATGTACCGCGTTGAACCGCCGCTAAGGAAGGCGGTGAAAAACAGATGGTCAAAAGAAAAATGCTTTCCCGTTGTAAACATGCGTGAATTATTAGGCAACTCAATCTAAACTTGCTAACGTATGCCGACCGTTAGCGCTCGCGAATAACATTTAGAGCGCCCGCCGTAAACTCGTTCATAGTCCTCTAGGGCGTTTTGAGCGGCGTGTTAGCTCTCAGAACCGAATAGAGACCAGCTGTTAGTAAATAATGAACTAGGCGTACGACTTAATACATCAAAGATATCTTCTTTCCTTTGACGAGTTATGACGTGTTATTAACGTTCATGGCTTTCAGTACTGTAATATAATAGCTAAAAAGCGACCCTCGCGGTATACTAGTTCCGCGAGGGTCGCGGAACTAGTATATAAGTATAAGTATATTGAAAATAAAAGTTTATTGTAGGAATGATTCTACTATAGGATAGGGGGTAAAAAAGGTTTTATCAAATAACAGAGATAAAATTTTTAATTTTGCCTTTTTTTCTATATATAGCAGACTGACGTGCAAACGAGCATGCGAGCCACTAAAAGCAAGTAGTCGCCGTCGACCATGAACATTCGTAACGCTAGAGGAGTGACCGATACATTTCTGGACTCTTGGATAAAAATATGAAGGAGAAAAGGGGCTGCTGAAGGAGAAAGTGGGGTGATGGATGGATAGTGAGCCACCGGAATCCTCAGTCACTGGACGAAATACAACAGCAGAAATGGTTACTTCACGTCTGAATTCTGTGGCAGTTTGGTATTTCGCCGACCGAACAGTCTTATGTTCTTGTCGTCTTTATGTTCTAAATGTGAGATTTTTCAATACGTAGAAATCTATAAGAGATATTCCATTCTAAGTCATAAAAATAGTATGAAATGTAAAAATAAATGCATTTCTTTTTAAAAAAGTTATAATGTTTTTTATATTAAAAAAAACAATATAAATAACATTTACCTTCTTAAATACCTTCTTATTTTCCTAAATAAATAAACGTAGAAAGTATGGGTATAAATTATAAATTATTTCTCCAAAAAATTAACAGATGGTATCAGTCGTAGTTCTGTTATATGATGTAATTATATATGTAGTGTTGGAAAAAAAATATGATATATTGAGTTATTTATATTTTTTGTGATAACAATTGCAGATAACACATTTAGACTGTAAAAAAAATGAAATTAATTTACAATTCAGAACTTCATAATTTTTTCCTTTTGTGCAATAGGACCGAAAATGCGGACAGTTATTACAGATTACTTGGTATTAGGATTAAATGGCTTTATCAAGTTAGACGTGCTTGTAAATTCATTATGCATTTATTTTATTAAAAGAAAATATATGTTTTCATAAAACTCTTTTTAATAAATGGACTATAATGATTTTGAAAATTTCTTTTCTATCTTCATAGGTGTTTTATGTTAGTTTTTTAACTCTTAAGAAACTTTTATCGAATTCTTGAAGATTTCTTATAATTTGCACATAAATATGAAAAAATTCAAAATATTCAGCTATTTGAAAATAATTTTTACTGTATAACAAATTCACAATTTTCTTCATTACGGTGTTGGTTTAGTTTAATAGTCATAGCACTAAGCAGACAAACGAACTACCAGAAAAAAAACTATACAAGCCAAAGACGAATTAAAACAAAGCTATAAGCAAATTTTTAATTTTGTACTTATAGTCTTCTCTAAAACCGGATTCCGTCCGTCGACAGGTTTTCATAGAATACTTCCTGCAACCGCGGACGCGCGCTCGCAACTACTCTCCGAGACCGCGGCGGGAATAAAGAGTAGGTATACAATCACGAGAGTTATCTCTAAAAAGAAACGAGATATTTACGAGGCGAGTTTCTTACGCCCTGGCCTTCCATCGGATGGGGGAATTTTCGTCTAGAGCGAGACGCGAAATTTGATGGGGGATTATTAAGAACCGCGGTCGGTAACAAACTGGGGCTGCGAAACTTGTAATTTTGAGCATAGCAAATTGAGGATGAGGATTTTTTGAAGATTTTTAAGATGGACGCAATTCAAAGTACTATATCGTTGCACCTGCAAATTACAAAAGCAAAAAGGCATACGAACATGATACAGTGGATAACTTTATATGAATTATTTAGAAATCGACATTGAAAATTTAAAATTTTGGGCGAGCGCAACGTATTAATCTGAATGTAGACAAAATTACAGAAGGCGATGCATTTAAGTGCACACTTTTTCGCTCTAATTTCTTTTATAATTCTCTCTTTCCAGTTTTAACTTCGTTTGTTTATAACAGTATCGATTGTTGTCACCGAAGAAATTCTTATTTCCTACAAATTTATATACAATAAACGTTATTTCAAATCGGACTAATTTAAAATCGTATTGGCATTTATATCTATTTAAAAATTGATCTTAACAAGTTTCTTTAGTTGTTGTCACGGAAATATAACGGTACGGAATCACTTACTGCAGTGGAGTATTTTAAAAAGTTTGGAACAAAATGAAATTAAATGTTGATAAAAATCAAATAATAGTTGGACCATTAACGATATACTCTATATACACACATAGGTATTTCAAAAATAAAAGTATATATGTCTACAGCGTGTATTTACATACACGAAGGGACTGATAACTATATTTAAGACATTTCTGTATAAGCAACACTTGTTTTATATCGATGCAAATGAAAATTATATGTGTTTTTAAATTATATAGAGTAGTGACTGATGTTTAATATCAATGAATATCATTAAAATATTCATTTATTGGGAATGTTAATGATATAAATTGTTTGGTATTTTTTTTTAAAACGTCTACCATCAAAATTCTAGGTTATTGTTATATAAGTATTAATGACTTATATAATTATAACCTTCAATAACTTATGTAACTAACGCTAAAAATAATATTTTTGATGCCATTGCCATTTAATGATGAAAACATTAAATACATTCTGGGTTATCCATAAAGTTATCCATATCCAGTTGACTAAAAACAAAATTTTCGATAAAAGACAAAGTTGACAATATTGAAGATGATTAAGTACAAATTTATGTATAAAGTTTTTTTAGTTTCCGCCAGAGAATTATAATTACTTTGTACGCAAATAATTATTTTTGTTTCAGGACAGAAATGAAATAAAACCCGTTATTTTTTTACTCAAATGGGAATTAATCAGATACCGTTAGCAGATCAAAAATACCTTTTTGAAATAGTTCATTATAATTTATGTCTTGTCCGCTCAAAATTATAATTTTGTTTGCAATGCTGATTGTATCTTGTACTCTGATCTTCGTCTCGAAGGTACGCTTACACGGTTAAATTAAATGTCATTTTGAGGATTCGGATCAGAGCGCCCTTCACGGCCCCGGGACGAAGTTCTCCCCCGACAAAGCCGAGAGACTGGTCCTATGAGTGTGGACTTTAACAACTTTTGGAAAACCAGAAAAAAAGGTAACCCTGATTAGGTGAAGGGTATGAAATGCCAGCTAACCATTATCATCAGGCAAATCAAACTGACTGTGTTCCTCAGTGTCAATGCAAAATAATGTTTAATTTTCTTGCGGATTCCGCAACCTAGAAGCCGACTCGCATTTGATCGGGAGTGTCAAAAGTTGCATCCCAGTTTTGTCGTTTTAAACAGTACAAAATAAAACCTTTGGCAAAATTTAAACGCGATATTGGATGCGATTTACAAACAGCGAAATTTTTGAATCAATCTCACCCGAATTCCTCGATACTAATAGTAGAGTAATGGATTTAGAATCGAATCGGGCGACGACGGCAAATGGCAGCGCTTGGCGTTGAAGATTTTAAAATAAATTGCCGTCACGTCTAGCTGAGATTGTTGATGACAGTAGTCTACAAGTAGGTAGCCTAACTGCAACTCACACGGGACAAGTGTGAAGAGCTTAAGTTACAAGTTTCTTGATCTAAAATAAGGTTGCCAGAAAGGTAGGGTTTTTAACCCGATTTTGTAATGGGTTGAAAAAAATTGACACCGGTTAGCGTCGAGTATTTGCGTGAAAAAGTGGACGTCCATTTTAAAATACGAGCACTTACATTACGAAGTTTTGAAATACCTAAATTTTTCAAACAGCATACACACAGAGAATATAATTATTCATGGGGTTCATTTGTTAAGAATATTGAACGTGTTAAAGTGTGCAATTAAAGTATATATTTAATTTTTCGGTATATTTACCGCAGCTTGGATTTTTTTTATGAAGGCATCCATCTAAAAGTTTAACGATCTCGTTGTAATTTTTTTTATTATTACAGCTTCAAGAGTTTCGTGCCCGAAAACAAAAGTTAATACAGTGTAACTTGAAACTTACGCCTGGGGCTTCACCTCGATCGAAGTGAAAAAAAAGCTCGCCTGGTAAGGACAAACTTTTTTTTGTCATTTTGTCTATTTTATATAGTGTATTCTCAAATTTGATTTCGTGGAGATAAGTATACAGTTTAAGCTAAAACATATATTGAATCATGATACCAGCCTACTCGCTTGTGACCGTACGAAAAGACAAACATTAACTTTCTATTTCTTGTCAAATTATTATTTATATTAAATAAATAAATTGCTTTATTTTATACGTGAAAATTCCAGCATCGTTTATCGTCACCGTGCATATGTTTTTAGATTTCCGTAAATAAAATTTATCCTCCTAAAAATCCTTCCAAGCTGTCGAATGGAAATCGACCACACTTAGGGCGGGTTGCATCAAAAGGAAAAACGGATTTCGTAAAAGTTAACCGTAAGAATTTTTAGGAATTACGTTTTTACTCTTAGCGTAACCGGATGCAAGTCTTACATTTCTGTAAAAAAATAAAGTCTTTAGCTCGAATTATAAAAAAATATTGTAATTTTTGAAACAAGGCTTTTCGCAATATATCAACTGAAAGGTTATTAAAACCTATAATTTATTTGCCGTTGAGCCGAAATTTTAAAAATTATGATAAAATATGATAATTTTTAAAAAGGAAAGTAAAAGTGAGAAAATCCTAAAGTTCTAATGCTAGGGATTTTTTTAATATCATTTAATTATAAGCCAAGTATTGAAAAAGATCTGTATAAAAGTCTATCACTATTTTTTTTCATTTTAGAGGGCCAAAAGAAAAGGCGAGCCATCAGAAACTAGAGGTCATCGTCGCCCAATGACAGTCACAACCTCAGAGGAATCAAGAGTGCGTTGCCGGTCTCTCGGCTAGGAATACGATGTCTGATAGAAGGGCATTAATAGAAAGGGAGTGGGGCTTTCGGATCTCTCACTCACTGAATGAAAGACAACAACGGGAGCTTTCACGTTTGTATTCTGTAAGTGTGTGAGTGTTAACCGGTTGTGCCGGCCCATTGTGCAGCAGCAAAATTGGTCACACACCATGCCTCTACCACAGGATATATGAAAAAAATTAAAGTATCTTGTTCATTTTATATCGTTTGAATCGATTACGCTGTCAACCATAATTCCTAATGCTATTCAGTCCTCGGTTTTGATCTCCATATTTATTTTGACCCTGACTCCAATTTTGTTGTTGATTCAGACCTTAATTCAGATCCTTTCGATTCCAATCAAATTATCACAAAGGAATGTATACTATTCTTACACCAAAAACAAACTCTTGATCCCGATCTTGCTCTTCCTCAAGATTCCAACTCCGGACCGATGTTATTCTCGATATCCTCCCTAGGATATTGTTTTTACCAATAATCAATCAGTTGTTGTCGCGACAATAACAATAACGTCATTAAACTATAGCGTGTGTAAAGTACGGTGAGCATTTTCACTGGACATGCCTGGACTTGATCACTCAATTAATCTATAATGTTAGTGAGAGAACACTCAAAACCATCTTTAGCACGTAGAAGCGTGTGCGCCGGCGTCGCGGCGAGCCAGTGCCGACGGACCCCGCGTCCCATCCAATAGAGAACGAACTTTCGAATAAGGAAAGTTGTGCAATTCCAAATTGAACGTCGCACTTTCACGTCGACTTTCCTGAGAAAAATCTTCGACTGTTGAACTTATAGATATATTATATTAGTGGTGAGATCGCCGCGACTTCTTTTCTAGTTCCTTCGTAAGTGGTTGAAATATGACAGTATTATTAATATAATATAGTAGAAACGCAAGCAGAAAAACTTGTAGGCGATTCAAATGTGTATTCAAATAGGAAATCAACTGATGATCCATATTTACATGTAATGATGCAATATTATTGTACAATAATAGGATAAATCATAAACCACATGAAACTTCTCTCTATCAGATCTTTTATCTATCCAAGTGGTCGGCAACGCACTAGAGACAACTCTGGAGTTGCGAGTGTACATGGACGGCGATGATCACTTATTCTCTGGTGGTTCGCAAGCGGGTTTGTTTCTCAAAAATGCTATAAAGAAAAGGTAGCTTAAATATCGCCTTTAGATGACGCTATACAACGTAAAAAGATCGTATACTTAGAGATGTTAAGTTTTACATTAAATAAAGAACTCGCGCTGTGAAAGAACTCAGCATTAGGTATAAAGAAATGGGTGAAGTGGTGCTAATTGAGCTTTGGGCTATAGGAACCACACTAGGAATGCTATTGATAGCCCGTGTGAAAAGTGAATATGAATGCAACCATATGAGAACTGTATATTTAAATGAAATCAAATAATATAATACCTATAAGTAGTACCCATATGGTGCCAAAAATTTTTATCTTGGATCCTATAAAAGGTCCAGAAAATTTTGCAGCTCAGAAGAGCAATGAAATTATGGTGTTGGCTCTCTGTAGTTTTTGAATCATTAACTGTCTGATATTTATGTGATAAGTTTCGATTTATCTTAATAAAACCTTTTCAAACGTATAGAACAATTATATTCTGTTTACCGATGTAAGATAACATTACATCAATTTATAAAATGTATAATTTCAACACAAGTGTGTAATATATATATATAGTATATTGTAGGACGTAGTTCGGGGCGGAGTATCTTTAGGATCTTTGATGAAGTCCACGAATCCAAGTATTTAAATAAAAAGTATTTTCATTTAAGATCAATATGTTTATTTATCGGTTCTTCAGTATTTCTCCTTATTTCTATCAATATGATCTTTTTTAACCTAATTACAACCATCCACTTTTCTATCACTATTGAAGCTTATGCACTTGGGCATCAGCCCCCGTCCCTTTTTTATGTTTTTCTATCTAGTCCTTATTCACTTACCCCCGAGCTCGGACTTGAATATTCTATTCCACTTCAATTTTAAATTAAATGCGAACCCTAATTTTCGAAAGTAAGCACGAAGGCCGGGGGCCTCACATGCCTCCTACTTCTACTACAATATACATAAGCTATACACACATCAATAATATAATTATCTGTTCGTTGCCGTAACGCAACAACTACTAGTAACAAATAATTCGACTATAAAACATGCTGCTCATAACGGGTTAAATTTAGTTATCAAGTCTAGAGCAAGGTTTAAAGCACCTGGCAGAAGTGTTCTTGCGCAAACTTTAACACTACGTACATTTTAGAACTTATTTTTAACCCTTTTTGTAGTGAGTGTACATTTTACAATTATGACAAGGAAATTTTAAAATAACATCAACTATCTTAATACGAAATTTTTTTGTTATATTTGGGTAATATATTATTGTTTTATAACTTAATAGATAGGTTATTATTGTTATAAAACGAAATTAGTTAATTCAAAAGTTTTAAAATAAACAAGTTTTTAAAATGATTTGATAAAAAACAAATGCTAGAAGCATACAAAAATTGTGCAAAAAAAAAATTAGAAAATATTAATATTTTTCCATAACTATGAACAAAATACAATAATTTTTTGAGCAAAAGATTTTGTAAATACAATGGCTTACAAAATTTATGTAATCGGTGGTTCCATTATAAAGGCAGCTAACTTAAAATTGTGGACTTCCAGGTTCAATCACAAAACGCTTACGCCCAATTTTATCAACGCTCCTTACATATTAAGCGGCCCTTGAGTCTGATTTAAGGGTTATTTAACAGCATTTACAAAATTTAACAAACGCTGAAGTGTCACTTGCTAGAATTAAATACGTCTCCAAATTAGGTTGCCGAATATTCACGACTTAAGCGTCAAACAGTCATTTGGCTGCCTTTTTGCCTACGAGTTAACTAATATTGCCGCATCCGACTTGTGACGTTTTTGTTCCTATTTATTTTATTTAGTGTATTCTTTAGGAGCACTATTTTTACTAATATGTGAAGAAAGAAATTTTAAGCTATATAACTTAAATGTCTATTGATTATTAAAAAATTAGTTAATTGAAATAGCAACATTGAATAAGGATCAATAACACTATAGATAATTTCGTTTAAATTTTCTCCTCATATGTATTCTTTAGCGGCGATTTTTTCGTTTTTAGAGTTCTCTAAGCACAGCTAAAAGATAGAATCCTTATAGTTTCGTTAGGTCCGTACATTCATCTTCCCGTATGCAATAAAGCGTATTAGTGCAGGGCATAGTGGCGCATTCGTTTGCAAAATTGTTTTAATTCGTAATTTTTTTTTTAAAATGTCCGGAAGGTCCTTCTGATTATAAAAGTGTAAGATGACACTTGATATCTTTTGACGTTATTTTTTAAACAACAAAAAACTGTATAGCCTAGAAAAATGCATTTTGCAATCAATTATTTTTTATATTCTTTACGATATTTTGAACAAAAGTCCTCATACCATTATCGTATCTCTAACACAATAATTGTTATGAATTTTTAAAATTGAAAATCGCTGAAAATCCGAATTTTCTTGGTTTGATTAATATAGTTTAAAATCAAAATGCTATAATTTTTATTTTTATCAAGAATTTCCACTATGTTAAACAAAATAGCCTAAATGGATTTAAAAAATTTTGTTTATTTCTATGTTTTATTTATATTATAACAATATGCTTCCAATATGCAATAAAGGTCAGAAGAGTTTATTTCACAGACAGTATCTAACAAAGATTTTCCAATAGATAAGAAATAAATGTTTCAGTAAACTTCAATGACGAAAACAGTTTTCAAAAAAACAATAAAAATCTAATTATGTAAAACTATGAATGAAAATAATTAATTAATTTATATGAGAAGCAGTAATATTATATTTTTTTATCTTATCACCGCTGAAAAACCACAAAAAAATTTTTCAAAAACATCGTCTACCTTTCTCTTACGCTTCTTATACATTGAGATAAGAATGAGATAAAAATACTTCTCTCTCGAAAGTACATGCGCGTAGGAAGCATATGTATGTTATAATATAAATAAAACATAGAAATAAACAAAATTTTTTAAATCTATTTAGGCTATTTTGTTTAACATAGTGGAAATTCTTGATAAAAAATAAAAAATTATAGCATTTTGATTTTTAAACTACATTAATCAAACCAAGAAAATTCGGATTTTCAGCGATTTTCAATTTTAAAAAATTCATAACAATTATTGTGTTAGAGATACGATAATGGGTATGAGGACTTTTTTTGTTCAAAATATCGTAAAGAATATAAAAAAAAATAATTGATTGCAAAAAATGCATTTTTTCTAGGCTATACAGTTTTTTGTTGTTTAAAAAATAACGTCAAAAGATATCAAGTGTCATCTTACACTTTTATAATCAGAAGGACCTTCCGGACATTTAAAAAAAAAAATTACGAATTAAAACAATTTTGCAAACGAATGCGCCACTATGCTCTGTACTATATGGCTGCGCAATGTTTCGCCACCATAGTCGTGCATTTTACTCGACCAATCGTAAAATTTTGCTAACATAATTAAAAGGCGCTTCAAAATCACAATTTACAAGTCAATTAAAAAGGCAATCGTTTAAAGAAGAACTTGTTTTTTTTTAAATTGTTTAAAAAAATTTTTTAAGATAAACACAATTTTGAGTACCTACTTCCACTTCTTTTAAACACACTTGTACCTAAAACATACTTATAAAATTAATTTTTCGTTTCATGTCTTGCTTAAAATGGATTTTAGCCCCAACGTCCGATAAAAAAGAGAACGTGAAACGCAAACATCATTTTAAAAGTGGCTTTTTGTCACATGTGAGTATAAAAGGAGACGGTGGATGTGGCTCTAAAAGGTATTTATTTGTTACATGTCTTAAATGCTACAACGCTAGTATGTGCAGAAATGTAACATGAATTAATGTGTAACAAAAAAACTACTGAGCCGGTTTCTGGAACGAGACATGTGATAAAGCTCAAATATCTTTAAATATAACGCAATATAAATAACTCAATTTAAAAAATGAATCTTCGAGAATTGTTAAAAAATCCGCAAAAGCTACCGATGACAATCTTTTCTTTTTTTCTTTGTCGGATGTCCTTAAATACGGTATATTTTCCTCGACAGAAAAGTATTTGAGCCTTTTTCGAGGAATTGACGGATCGTCATAAAATATCTCCATAGTGAGTCGTATGTCTTTCTGTATCGAGTTTACTGTGGCTAATGTTCTAAGGACAGGGTCAGTGGAAACTCTACCACCGTTGAACGTCCTGTCATCCAAATGCTTAGTACTTAGTAATTGCCTAGTACTTTATTCTCTACTAGCTTTAGTATGATTGTAAAATATAACGGACCTAATCACTTTGTCTCACAAGTCATAATAATAAGGGCCATCATGATTTGCGCACGTCTTTTGCTTACTGTTAGATATTACTCACTGGGTTAATTTTTCTTTTTATTTTATTATCATTTTTAAAATAGCTCAAAAACTGCAATAGATAATCTATTAAGGAAGAATGCATAATAATAAGCGTAATTTAAATTTATGCCCATATTTCGTGAACAGGATAAAAATAAATATTTTATTTACTGGTTCATAGCTTTTTTTTGAATATTGAAATAATATGAATAAAGTGTAAAGTAATACTGTCATAACTAATAGGCTCTTGGATTAAAAACTAAATGTGTGGCCGGGAACCATCGTCAGGAACGAATGTTTTTTTTTTTCAATATGTATAATGAAAAGCAAGTAATAAAATTAAAAAGTTTTATTAAATATTTTAGTAAAAATATGTCTATATTAAAAAATAGATTTATAATAATGAATCATCACATTATACAAATAAATACTAAATAATAAATTTTAAGAAAGAGGGACAATCGCATGGAGGAAGCATAACGCTTTTTCGTTATGTTACGATTCTCATCAGTCAACTTCTACGGCAAGTCGCGTTAGGGAACTTTGTTCCGATAAATAAACATCTGGATCGCTAAGTTAGCGACTTATTTTACAATTTAACGCCATTGTTTATCCGCCGAAAGGAGTAAGAATGACGACAATACTGAAAAAAGCGGCGACGAGCGTTTTAGACGCGGGCTGCATAAGCTATTATGTGTGTTTTTCAATTATTAATTGGACTTGCGTAACCCGCAATTTGTATGTCTAGTCTCAATCTGAGTTCAGAGTTGTTAAAAAGTTTGATATATGTTAGTTGTGCCCGCCTCGAGGACGTCACACGCATAACGGTTTGCTTTAAACTGATATGGTTTAATTTAACTACAACATCCTGCTTACCGATTTACGTTACTCAGTTAACTAGCTTATGTTAGAATGAAGTAGACAGAGAGAGAGAAAGAAAGAGAGTGACAGATTTTCTGAATGTCTAATAGAGCGGGTTTAAGGCTTTTTTCATTTTTTATTTAATGACGATTTCTACTAACTCGTACTTCCAGTAAGCCGCGTGAAGGAATTTCATTCCAATAAGGGTTTTCTGGATACTAGTGACGTATAAATAACACTATAAACTTAAAAAATGTAATTATTTTGAAATGAAAGGTAAGTATTTCAATTTTATTCGTATGCATAGATTATAAGATGGTGAATATGTATGGCATGTGAAGTAAGTGAATCTTTGCAGCATAATGAATTACTTGTTCATTCGATAGTAAATTTATAAATCTTTTTCTTACTTAACGATATACACGACAAAATGTATTCACCGAGGATGGCGCTGCCGTGTGACTAAAGGACCTACAGTAATCATTCAATTTACCACGACAGGGCGTGGCCGCATACATTTGAAGTAATAAGTAATTTCATTAAAGCCGCAAAGTCGCAGTCAACTGTGAGCGACCGCGACATTTTGTCGTTCATTTTGAAAATGTGGTACAACAGAAAATTTACAAAAAAGAATTACCTAATATTTTTTTGTGGACATAGTTTACTTCACCCGGCGCATAAAAATACTAAAATTCATCCATAACTTATCTATGAATCAGGTAAGCAAACGGATTTTAAGTGGGTACACTGCGTCTGATCTCCACAGAACACGTGTTCTATCGCCTCTCAACTGTCCTCACTCTATAACTCGCTTTCTCTGGCCAACTGTCACCCTGTACAACCGAATTGCTCAGCAATGCAGTTCGGGTTTTACCTTTTCATATCCCACTATTTCCCTTAAATTGAAATAAAGCTGTTAAATATTCTGCTTATCGTCGATATATACCAACTTTTCACCCAGAATGAGTTTGCGCCCATTTACGACTTATAGTAACTAAACAACAATTCCCGACATTTCATAGCAGAACTAAAATGTACACCAGAAACATTAGTTTGTATTAATTCACGAACTTCAGCCCAGGCGCCCACGAAACCTTCAAAATTTAACACCTAAACGCCAGTTTTCAACGTGGAACAACATTAACTTTATATTACAATAGGCATATAAGAGGGTCGCTAACTATTCTGTGTTCGCAGGACACGTTTTAAACATTTGGAAAATACTTTAAGGAGTCAATAGATAATTTATCTAGTCCAGAACATATCAGTCAACTACTCATGGAGTTCCGTTCTCTGGACATGGGTCTGACCCGGGGACACGTGGCACGTGATTTGATGGCACTTTCTACCAATTCACCTTGGACTGACCGTGAAATGCGTTTAACATTCACAATAGTGTAGCAAAAAAAAAGAAAGAATATGTAAATGTTAACCCTAAATTTGACAGACAGTCCATACATTATCTGTCAAAGCTTTATGTATTTTCAAAGTAAAGGTAAATGAGCATGTGAGCAATCAGGAGCTAAATAGCACCGCCCATGAACACGAGCAACTCCAAAACAATCACTAATGAGTCAATTCAAATCGCTATAATAATCAATAATTTACTGAGTCTGTTTTAAGATGTAAAACTTTAATGCCCTGTTGGGGACTTTGCCGTTGTTAACAATGCGGATATAGCAATTTCGTTGTATAAATAAATTACAAACATAAAAAAAAATACTAAATTTATTTACTAGTATTGTAGAGTTTTAAAATAGTATTTTAACTTTTACTAGGTATTTAAATTTGGAAAACCACGTCATGTGTTGATATGCATAACATCTATTCACTTCGTTAAGGAAAATAAATTTTGATGTAGAATCTGTTGATTCGGACTTTTTATGGTTTCGAATCAATATGCGCCAGCTTAGACGCATTCGTGTCCCGCTCTCCGCCGCCTAAGAGATGGCCACCCCAGCACAGCACAGAAGGAGCGTCACAACACGCAATTCCGCAGTCGGTTACCTCGCGCGGAGTTCGGCGAGTCGCCCCGACAGAGCTGATTGTTCAATTTGTCTCCAGCCGGCTATAAACACGACCGCGGCGCCGCCGACGGCGGGCGGAAGCGACTACGAATTTCCCTAATCCGTTAATGACAAATAAACATTTTAATCAATGTGAGATAGTAATGAAATGAGGTTGAGTAAACTTGTGCAGTAATAGCCGAATAATTTTGCTCAGTTTAAAGTACGTTTTGTAAACAAAAGATAATAAGAATTTTGGGGAATAAATATACATATTAAAATAAATCATGATTGTCCCATAATAAGTGTTTTCTCGTATTCATATCTACAGTTGTATTATTCTATTCAACAGATCTATCATTTTTTCAAAGAGATTGATTAATTTAAAGGTACTACAGGTTTTCCATTTGTTAATGTTTTTTTGTTAGTGAATAAAATGTATGTTATAAATAAAAAAACTAATTGTTATGTAACCAAAAAACCTTAAAAGTGCGATTTGAACTCGTATCTCGTGACTATATCTGTTTTTTTTTATTCCACTATAAAAACTTATTTACTTATTTTTGTACGAACAATTATTTTAAGATGAAAGACTTGTTATGTGTTTTTGTATTCTATAATAAAAAACTTTTTTTCTGTATTGTATCAAAACCGTAAATGTAATAGTTTCTGAGAAATCGGAAATAATGGTAAATTCTCGTAAATAAAGGTATTTTTTGACTACGAAATATGAAAATAATGGAACTATTTCCTTATCTGAAAAACAAATACGTGGTGCTAATATGACATTTCATATGGCAGTTTACATTTTTTTTTATTTTGTCACCTGCTTCTAAGAAGTAACCTCATATTCATAATTAATTTATTTACGTTAAACTTCCGTGTATAGGTCATAAATTTTCATGTGTGTAACCAACTTTTGACTCAATCGGTCCAGTAGATTCAGTGCAGGCTATAACTTACGGACAAACAGACACACGAGCGCTCTTAGAACGTTTCTGTTTTTTCATTCAGACGCACGAAACGCTAAAGCCACCGGAAAGATTTTTTTTATTATATATTTTGAACCTTTTTGAAAAATTAAAATTTTTGTTTTTTTTTAATAAAGGCTATCATTAGATATATGTCACATGACGTATTTGCGAAAGGTACTTTTTGTAATCTACTTTTTTTCCAAAATTAATGTCTAAAATCGAAACTCTTTTACTTGCGATATGCTTTCGCATTCGGAAAACGTATTTCTAAAAATATATCTACCAAAGTATAACTTTTATACCAGTACAGTAGAATCTGAAAATAACGTCTGTAAGAGATAAACGTACAGACGGACAGGAGAGTGGTCATATAAGAGTTCTCTTTATCATTTGGTGTACAGAATAGTTTGGGATATAAAAAATTAATTAACAAAATGAACCACAAAACAGTAAATTAATCACTCGTGATTATTTATTTATTCATCAATTTGTTATTGATTTTCTGTTTGTTGTTTTGGTCTCTGGTTTAGAACCTTTTGAATAAAATATTATTTCGAAAAAAATAAGCTGTTTCCGATCAAACAGTTATCATAGAAAAGTATGGAAATGCTTATATTCTTCTAAAGAATAATTGTTCGTTGAATTCTAAAGAAGGAACTGTACAATAAGTAAAGAACCGAAATTAAATTTCATCATCATCATCATCGGTTTACGTGTATTTTCTATTCTTATTTTGATGCTTGTTAAAAAGTTGCCATCTGAGTTTTCACTTGTATCGAAATTTATTACCTCTATTCTTCATGGTTAATCTTTATGCATAAAAATATCGTGTGTCGTTGTTTGAACGCGATGAACTCCAAATTACTGAATCGATTTTTTTTTTAAATTTGCGCACTTTATAATACAGTAGAACTTGAGAGATAGGAGAGATTTTATCCTGATAGGTGGCGCAGTTGACGAGATTTTTTTTTAATTTTCAACTAAATTTGTTTTAAGATTTTTTCTGTTTTTTCATCCAAAGACACATACAAACACAAATTTTAATTTCCATTGTCCTCCGTCCAACAATCGGCATAAAAAGTATTGACAAAAGTATTGTACACCAAATCGCACCACATTAAATTTAATTTTCACTCTATATTCTAAAATAATGATATTAAGTAGACTTAGACCGGTAGTGGTATCGGAATTCAAAACAGGAGAGGAGGCAGAATCTAGAGCTAGAGACAGGGACCGAAATCGGAAACGAGACAAGGTTTGAGTGCGGGATCGGCATCAAATCAAAAGTGTGATCGGTATCGAAAAACAAAACATGAAGGAATTATGGCCATTAGCTTGACGGGCAGGCCGCCCACAAGAAAGAGTAAAACAACGTCTGCCGGGCCGGCTATATTATGATATGTATGTAAATTATTAAAAACCTAATGTTCCGCATTAAAATATTCCGAACTTATTTGATCTGCTTTCGAATAGACAATCAGGGTGTCTTTATTTTTTTATATTTTCATAAAAACCTGTGTTAGTATATCATGTACTCATAGACTCAGTGTTTTTTATTCAGTAGTAAGAAATACTACGTCTATGCATGTACTAAGTTTCAGCTACGGCCCCGCGTGCGTGGTAGTAGAGTACAACTTTCTTGATCTAATTTCTATTCTTGTTAATTTTAAGAAATACAGATATTTTGTAGCGCTTTATATGAGAGTAGAATATAAAAAGTAATCAGTATTGAGGATTAAATATGTTTTACATGTTACAAAGTTCAACTTCTACCTTATAAAAATTCTATATCATCTGTTTAGTAGCTTTAAGCACTACACGAATATACAAACAGGTAAAATAAAACTTGGTTGGCTATATCCTTGATACAGCTGTAAGTTTTACGCGAATACGTCTATTTATAAGAGGATATCCGGGAAATTAGAGGCACAATAAGAATTAATGTTTCAAACTGAGTTTATTTCGACCTTAGTTTACTAAGCACAGGTTGATAATGTGAAAAATATTAAGATTAACGATAAAACAACCCAGAATTTGTTTTATTTTTATATTTCATACTTTTCGCAACAATCCTTAACAAATGTTGAGGCATAAGTGCATATATAAACAATTCCAAAATGTTTGCACGTAACAATGTATGTTGTGTTTATTTTACACACATCACCACGTGCAATGTACTGCATACATAATGTCAACTCAAACCCACGCGCTAGCGAATTTTTGATGTAGTCGATCTCATACTTACCAACTTCGTGTACTTATGCACCAACAGATGGAGTTAATTCTGTTTACGGAATTTCCCCTATAACAAACGACAACATAGACGAATCCACATCAAAATCACTGTATCAAACCTATAAAAAATTATATGACTCCTGAGTATCCGCGTGAAGGATATCCTATGTTACTTTTAAAATATGTAATGCGGCAAAGGCTATTTTTACTACATTATTTTTTTCAATAACGTGGAAGATTGTCGATTTTCACGGGTTTCCACGGATCGGGTCGGGCGCGAGCCACGAACAAACGCAGAACGAACTAGCATCAATACCGCTCAACGGCGCGCCGTACAGCGGCGGCGCCACAAAGCGGCTCCGTCGACCTGTTAAACGAGAGCGCATTACAGTTTTGAGATGTTAAACGCGGCCATCGATCAACGCCCAGCTGCCTCCTGAACGATCCCTTGTTGAGGGCACTCCGGCGAAAGATTTATTTTCTTTGGGCGGGCGCGCGCGCGCGATCAGAAAATAGAAGCAAAGATTGATTGATTCCGAATAATATGAATGGAGGTGAGAAAGATACCGCGCTGATATTTCATTTGTTCGACGAAAAGCGGAAAGAATCGAAAAAGTACGGGATAACTTTATAATCTAGTTCACAATCCTTTAGCTAGCTCAAAATTCGCAAATAGCTATGTGTAATCTATACACATATGTAATTTTAAGATGGAATTGTCTTTGAAAACTACACATTATTTCATAATAATAAAAGAAAAAAAACTAATTTGTCTAAATGACTAATTATACGTTTATTGCAATGTTGCGTTCAATAGATTTAAATATTGTTACTGATTACACGTTATCAACTGTTTATTGATAAATAATTGTCATTCACACTAAGTAGTAGAACAGTCAGCGTTGTACCACAATTTTAGCTTAAGTGAGTCACTAAGTTTAATTATTTTTGGTACTTAAAACAATATCATGATTTTCAGCTATTCGCACAAGAATCTTTGCGATAACTTTGTCAAAGCCAATTCTTGTGTTCACAGCGTATTCGTAGGTTTAAGTTTGAAGTTTCTATAATAAAGAGGATACCCGAATTGGCGTATGGTTGTTCGACGCAAAAACTTTCTTTTGCTTTGCATTGACATGAATATCTCCTTTAGTACAAGAAGATACTGCTTGGGGAGAGTTATCTCTTACTAACACTTACAAAAACAACTGGTATTGTATCTTATTTTGGGGCGGTGTGGTCGATGCGCCATACGGTCGGTCACGTTCTCTGTTGTTAAAAGTATTTTTAACCCTCGTCTAATGAAATTTAACGTAAAATTTATACGTTTTTAATTATCGCTTCTGTGAGTTCATAATTTGCATTTTATGAACAATGGCGGAAGATGTAGACGGCTGTCGTGTATGACGGTCCGCAAAATTCAAAGAGTTTCGATTTTCAGCAGGTTTGTTTATGAACGTGTTTGATTTATTATTTAAAAATGAAAGCATTTTAAAAATCATATATCTAATATTTTTTAAGAGTAATTGAATTTCTACCGATCACTGACCGTTCGAATGCGAGTCGCAATATGTCATCTTTTTTTAGGGTTCCAAGTCAAAATGGCAAAAAGGAAATACTAATGCTTCGACCACGTCCGTCCGTCCGTCCGTATATTACAGGAATTCTACTCAAAAACTACAGGATGATTGATGAAATTTAGAGTATAGGTGTCTTGTATAAGCCGCTACTTAATTTGGTATTTCAATAACAAAAATAAATATTTCTAGGGGAGCCCTTCATATATGTAACCAAACACAAAACATTTTTTTTAGCAAATAGCAACGTGTGGCACATACTTCGACTGTTCTTTTAAAAACTCTCTAAGGTACCTAAGCAATTTTTTTGCTTAAGTAAATATTTTTGGAAATGATCGCTCAATAATATATTTTGATAATTATTGGATATACCGTTTTTGAGATATTGCCGAAGAACTGCACTTATCAACAAAAGGGCTTAAGTGCCATGAAAATACGCCCTTTTATTGGTACGTTTCAGTTTATACTAGTTTAACAGAATAGTCGACATAACTACATGTTCATCTAACAACGTAGTTTTTTTCAGGTGCAGTGCATTTCTTTGTAGTAACGGCTATGAAACCCTACAATGAGCATGGTCCGACATGTGCACTGTAAGGCTAGGTCGGATTTTTCTTGATTCTTCTCCACGAGAAACTAAGGAACCGAGACCCAAAAAGGGTTTTTTTTGTGTCGCCCGTTAGAAGTCCTATATTGAATTATTATTGGTACGGAACTGCATCATCGTAGATATAAATTGGTAGTTTGTTAAAGAATAATAAATTGTGAGTGCAAAACTTATTCTCGATTTCTTTTTCTCGTTACAAAATAAGTAATAATAAACATTTTTTTAAATTAAACATATTGGCGACAATATAAGCGAGTCCAAAAAGTAAGTCGATTTACGAGGAAAAAAAAAGCTATGTCGTGTTGTCGCTTGTTGATATTAGATTATGTATTATAAATACACTTTTTTTATTACAATTATTAATATAACGTTTATATTTTTATTACAATTACATATTATTATTTTTGAATCTATGTTTACTTGTACATCAATATTTTTAATAAAATTGATTAACCTGCTGACTTTACGACTCAGAAGCGAAAGAAATCATAAGCATGAATTTTTGCGCAAGTTCACAGATAAAAAAATTTGTATAGATAACAAGAATCTCGTATACTTTGGTAGAATTCCAAAACCAAAAGCAAAATAACTTGTACGCAACACCATGCTATTTTCATAAATATTGTAAACGCAATAAAAAGGCATAGTGCAGCAAGTTGTAAGTAGTTAATTTAAAAACAACATGGGAATATGTAAAATCAGTAAGAAAATTTAACAGGATGGTTTAGTGTTTTTAACTCATATTCTTGTTATCGTAATAAGAACACGGGTTTTTGAACAGGTAATCTTGTTAAAGTAACAAGACGATTTTGTATTTTTAACTTATAGGCTTGTAACTGGAATGAATATGAATTATTATTGTTTCGGTATTCTCTATTTTTTATAAAAATTAAGTTATACATTTTTCAAACTTTTGAATCAAGTACCATATACAAATATCGTGTCCATTATATATTTCAACAATAATTAACTGTTTTTTAAACAAATGTAAAAAACTGGTATAATTATGTGATGGAAACAAATTAAAAAATGCAAAATAGACTGAGTAAATTACGTAATATACTACGAAATTTAGAAATATTAAATTAAACAATGAAAATAATAAACTAATTTCCCATACTTAAACATATATTGTTACAAAAAGAATTGTAACTATATACGTTTAAGAGAAACAAAAAAAAAAGATTATACGTAAAACTACATAGCATACTATGGTTGTGCCTCAGTTATAGTTCTTTAAAAAAATGACACACACATATATATATAATACGCAGGTGCACACATACACACACACACACACACACACACACTCACATATATATATATATGCCCTTACAAAAAGCCGAGTGGGGGTGAACATGAATGAAGAGGGTCACCCATGCGCACTCCTTTCCTCTTCGCTTATCCGCACGACCAACGTATCCTCGGAATCGGATTACAATTCACGCTTCACGTCAAATATTATAAAAATAATGGCTACACTATAAGCACTG